>OX463234.1:48179836-48367621 GCA_949820135.1 Sylvilagus floridanus | reverse complement strand
TGCTGTGACTACGCTGACAACCGCCCTGCAGGAGTTTCTCCCAGAGCCCTTTGGCCCAGCGAGACGCAGAGGAGGGTTCCGGCTCCCCGTACCTCAAGCCTGGGCACCGAGTACCAACCCATCCACAGAACCACCGGCGGAGGCTCCTGCGGCTCCAAGGGCCTACCAGGCAGCCCGGGCCTGGCTGTGGCGCCTTGGCGCTCCGCCTGGGCTCTGGCTCCCGCGTGGCACGTGGGCCATCAGGTCCCTGGGCCTGGTCAGAGGTCACTGCAGCTCTCCCCGCTGTGAGCCCTGAGCCAGCTCAGCTTGGGAATCTGCTGGGAATGCCGACCATGAACACAAATAAGGAAGTTCTGCCCAGAGACGCCCAACACCCACGGCGAATCCCAGGAATCGGAGCCCACTGCCCACCAGGAAGCCCCTCCCCACGCCCAGTCTCCCAGCTGCCGGCCCCGCCCCGCATCACACGAGGCAGACCCGGGCCGAGTGTCCACCAGCACAGGCATAGGCCTGTCTCTAGAGCCCGAGCTCACCACGCAGAGACCTCGACTGCACGGGGCAGCGTGGGCACCTGTGGTGCTGGACACACCCGGCACCTCCCAGCAGCAGCCCCACGTGGGCTGAGCCCCGGCCCCTCGCGTGCTGGCACCCAGCACAGCTTCCAGGGACAGGGCTGTCCTCCCGGAGTGCCTCTGCCCCACGTGTGTTGGGCAGCCCCAGGAGACGCCGCCGAGATCCGCAGAGCAGACCCACAGCCCAGGCCACCGGATGCCCCGGGGAGCAGACGCCCACGCCTCTGGGGCTCTCTCCCACTCCTGCCCAAATCTGTAAAACTTGGAGGCTGCCCCGTGCCAGGTGTGGGGACACCAGAGGTGAGGGGACGTCCCAGACGGTGCTGACCGTGCCGAGCCTCTTGGCCTCCTCCCGGGTTTGGGCTGCAAACTACAGCCGTGGCCCAGCTGAACAGCTGCCAGCACCCGGCCACGTCCGGTGCCCACCGCCTGTCCCCGGGGGCTGCTCCCCCGCCACGGCTGCCCAGGCCGGGGGGCGTTCCTGTGACGCAGGCACAGACGGTGAGGACTTCAGTGCCCTCCCGCGTGCTCAGAGGCGGCGCCTGCGACACCAGGAACTCGGGACTGGAGAGCAGAGGAGCGGCCGACGGTCAGCAAGGCCACCCAGCAGCACGCCCGGGGTGGGCACCGCTTGCCTGCCATCGAGCCAGAAGCACAGACACTGAACACTGGACCTGGCCCGTCAGACACCCGGAAGGCCCCATGGGGCAGCATCACCCTGTACCTGGGTGCAGGCATGGGCCGCGGGGAGAGGGCGCAGCAGGGTGGCTCCTGCCTCGTGTCCTGCCTCGGGGACTGCGGCCCAGGCGTGGCCCCAGTGCTGCCCCTGCCTCAGGGGCACGTGGTGGCTGCAGCCTGCAGGAGGAACAGCCCAGCCTGGCTCAGCTCTGGGCAGAGCCAAGGAAAACGAGAATGAACCAGCTGGACCTGGCACCAGGTGGGCCGCATGCCCCTCATTACCAGGAAAGGAAGGGGGCATCCCTGATAAGCCAAGGGAGAACCTGCAGCAGGCGCTGGCTCACCTGGCCGGGGGGCACGGAGTCCTACCTGGACTAGGCCGCCAGGTGAGCCTGCTCAGGTGAGCAGGGCCGAGGGCGGCACCCCAGGCTCCAGCTGTACAGGCTGCTCACCTCATAGTGGAAGTCCATGCAGCTGAGGTCTCGCCAGCACCGGTCCCCACGGATCTTGATCAGGCCCTGCCAAGGAAGAGGTGAGGCTGGCGTGGGCCCCGGAGCCAGCAGGCAGCAGACGAACCAGCTTGCGGGGACCACGGCTCCCTCAGGAGGCGCTAGGTCCGGGAGGGCTGGGGAGCGTGCCCCCCCAGCACCTGTAGGGGAGTGGGTTTTACTTGGCAAAACTAACAGAGCTTCTGCCCGGTACGGTAACAGCACACGCAACAGGTGCAGCCCCTTTCGCGGCCACGCTGTCCTGCAGGCCGCGCACCGGCACGGCCGCCCCCTCGGGCTGCCCCGGCCACAGCTCAGCAGCTCCTGCACGACACCCATGCGGGCCGGCAGCCTCTCCCTGAACTGAGCATGGCTCGGGCAGGGACTCGCCTCACGGGAGGATGCGTGGGGGACGGCAGGATCTCTGAGAGCAGCCGGGAGCCCCTGGGGTTGGGCCACACGGAAGCCCAAGGCAGCGCGGCTGGAGGCAGGGCTCCGCTGAGCAGTCAGTCCTCGGCCCTGCCTCGGCCACGCACACAGAGGCCAGCGAGGGCGGCTCTCCTGCCACGCCCACTTCCTCCTGGGCACCGGCAGCTGACCACCCCCGCCAGGACCACACACACTGCCTGAGAGGCAGAGATGCGGCCCGACTTGGCCTGACGGGTGAGCAGAGAGAATGGAACAGAAGGGAAGGCCTCCCCGGTGAGGGTGGGTCCTGCAGCCACACCGCAGGCAGGTCCCCTTGGACCCCCCACCCCCACTCTCCCAAACATCCACACACCTGCTCACCCACCCCCCACTGCCCCAACCAGCCCCTGCTCACCCACAGCATCTACACACCTACTCACCCACCCCCCACTCCCCAGCCATCTACTCACCCACCCCCAATCCCCCAACCAGCCCCTGCTCACCCACCCCACCCACCCCCACTCTCCCAACCAGCCCCTGCTCACCCACCCCACCCCACATTCCACCAGCCACTCCCCCAACCACCCACTCACCCACACGTGCTCACCCCCCACTCCCCCCACCAGCCCCTGCTCACCCACCCCCACCCACCCCCCACTCCCCCAACCAGCCCCTGCTCACCCACACTATCTATACACCTGCTCCCCCACCCACTACCTCCCACCCATTCACCCACTTACCCATTCACCCACCTACCACCCCCCACTCCCCTAGCCACTCCCCCAACCACCCACTCACGTGCTCACCCACCCCACCCACTCCCCCCACAACCTCTGCTCCCCCACCCCCTACTCATTCACCCACTTTCCCATTCACCCAGCCCCTGCTCCCCCACACCCATCCAGCAGGCACCGCTAAGTGGCCCTAGGAATAGGACCCCATCCTTGGGGGTGCACATTGGAGGCGCAGACAGCAGAGGCGGTGGGGGTGGTCTAGGGCTTTGGCTGGCACTGCCGAGAGCCACAGACGGGGCTGCAAACGGTGGGCACTTTCCTCTCAGGCAGGCTGTGTCTGCACTGCAGGGTCGAGGGGTCCCTCTGGGTCCCACTCATCAGGGCACCCACCTAATGACCGCACCACCTGGGCTGGGGCTCTGAGAGGGGCCCAGGGTGGACACCGTGCCACCAGGTTCTCTACAGCTGCCCAGGCAGACGACCTGGGCGGGGGGTCTTGTGGGAGAAGGGGCGTGTCCAGTGCCAGATGTGTTCAGGACGTGGGGCTGCAGGACTGCGGGATGGGAGGGAGTGTGGGAGCTGGGAGAAGCTGTGGCTGTACCCAGACCTGGCTCAGCCCCTGGAGCACGGGGCACTGACCCAGCGCCTGGCAGCAGAGGAGCCAGGACGGGGGTCCCAGGGGGCTGGGGTCAGGGGACGGCCCAGGCAGGGCAGGGCAGGGGCTGCACACGACACCACCTACTGTGCAGCTCTGCAGGGCGGGGGGGTCTACAAACACGACTCCAGGGGACTCTAGCACCTTGCTCTGGAGGCGCCATGACCCACAGCCCCCTGGCCTCTCTGCACACGGTGGGCCCAAGCTCAGACCCCGGCCCTCGGCCGGCTGCCACATCCCCAACGTCCCGGGGGAGCCGTGAGCAGTGCTGGGAGTCGGAGTCGGGCTGCGCTTGGTGCCTCCAAGTGTCCTGACTGTGAAAAGGGAGGGTGCTGTCCGCCGGAAGCTGGGCTGGTGGAGACCCCAGAGGCACCAGGGAGCGGTGCACACCCAGGCCCGCGTGGACGGCAGGCGCCCGCCCGCGAGCCCCTCCCCGCCTCCAGCTCGGCTCCCAGACCCTCAGAAGCAGAGAGCTCTCTGGAGATTCCAACCAGGAAAGAAGAAAAAAACAGAGTAATTACCGTGTCACTCAAACGCCAGGCTGACGTGAGACACTTAGAACCCGAGAGCTCTCAGACTGCACCCCTCCCGTCCCGGCTTCTCTCCGCAGCTCACGTGTCAGATTTTCCACGGATTTTCTTCCTCCGGAGTAAGTGCCAAAGGAACAAAGCCTTCTTTGAGCCTTTTTCAGCCCAAAATTGATGATGAAAAAAATGACAGACAGGCCAGACCCACCGGAGCCGAGTGACCTGCAGCGTCCCCTGGGACACTCGGGCCACGGGAGAAGCCGCCAGCCCCGAAGCATGAGGTGCAGGTGCCCCACCCCCGATGACGTGGCCTGCCTTGCCCACACAGCCCGTCCCAGCTGGGCCTCCAGAGGCGGTCGTCCGACCAGGGCACTGCCCAGGGCCCACACTGCCAGTACCACCAGGGCCACAGGCTGACATGGCTGGGCTAGTGCCACGGAGAAGCCAGGCTCACCACACGTTCGGGGTCAGGCCCTGCTGCCCGGGACACCAGGAATCTCCTGCCACTGCACCTCCCCGACAGGGACAGCCATCGGGAAGGCCTTAATCAGCCCTGCAGCTTGAGCCAGCACCGAGGGGCAGGCGGGGTCCCGGGGTCCCGGGCTTGTCCCAGCAAAGCAGCCCGACTCCCCCAGGAGGTTGGCCCCGCGTGCTCCCAGAGCCAGTGCACTGACACGTGTCCGGACTAGGCACACGCACGGCACCGAGCTTCTCCCGAGACCCACTGGCCCCTGCCTGGCCCCTGCTCTCCTGCCCAGAGACCAGCCCTCTGGAGCACGCGCCCTGCCCCGACAGAGGCGGCCCCTGGGGCAGGACAAAGCTCCCCTCTGAGGGCAGCCCCGCCCCCCACTCCCGCACTCCGCACTCCGCACTGGGGGACTCTCCTGCCGCCTGCAGCGAGCCCCCGGCGCTTCCGGGCAGCTGTGTGTGCTCCCAAGTCCCGGAAAACATGGCTGGGTGGCTGTGGGGCCCAGGAGGCCTACGGCACACCCGCCCCCCAAAAGTGCACAGGTATGCACCTGGGCATGAGCCACGACGCCCGCCTGTGCCACTAGCTTTGGCCACAAACACTGACCGGGCGGGGCCTGGGGTTCAGTGTTCTGGGATTCAGCAAAGACCTGTCCGTCTCCGCCTGGGCACGGCTCCTTCTCTGATTTGGGTCAGGGGCCCTCGCTGTCAGAGCCGGCGTGTGCATCAAGCCCTGGTCACCCAGACACCCACTGCTGCCATTTCACCAAAACACCACGACTCGCTGACCCCAAGCCAGCCCAAGGCTCGGCAGCTCCAGGGAAGGATGCAGCCTGCGACCCTCGACATGGACCTGGCTCCAATACCGGCCGCGGAGAGACGGCCGCACGCACAGCCTGCGTCTGCCCAGAGCCAGGGGGTGGGGAACAGAAACTCGGCACCAACCCCATGCTGCAGCCGCCCCGTCACGGGAGCATCCCGGCACTGAGCCATGACCTGGGAACGGAAACTGCTCGGGCTGGCTGTGGGGCTCCACTGTGGTGCTGGCCCCGGCTCTGCAGGTCCTTCGTCCGCTGCCACAATGTGGCCCACAAGTTAGGACTTGGGGGCTGCAAGGAGTGGTGCTGACGGAGAAAGGTCCCTGCGGGCGTCAGGGGCTCCGGCCTTCCTGCCACAGCTGTGCAGCACAAAGGGCTGCTGAGGGCTTCGCCTAGGATGGGGGCTGCAGCGGGGGGCGGAGCAGGCACACTGCAGACGCCACCTGCCCGCGGGACAGCCGCTGACCCCTTCCGTTCCGCTGAGCTAACATGAGGTGCTCTCCTTCCAGGGCAGGGCTGAGCCCCCCGGGGAGGGGACAAGTGTCGTCCACACAGTGCCGGGGGCGTCACGTGAGCCATCGCCGCATCCTCCCAGGGCTCGTGGGAGCAGGAGGCTGTGTCACAGCAGGAGCCCCGCCAGGGCCCAGACTGCCCACACCTGCCCTCGTGGTGCAGGCCTCGGACATCCGGACCAACTGCAGCCCCTGTCTCAGCTGGGCCTCCTCCTGATGGTGGCCGCGTGACGGTGACCACGAGGGACGGTGACGGCGTGACGGTGGCCGTGTGATGGTGACGAGGGACAGTGACGTCGTGACGGTGGCCACGTGATGGTGATCACGAGGGACAGTGACGTCGTGACGGTGGCCGTGTGATGGTGACCACGAGGGACAGTGACGTCGTGACGGTGGCCATGTGATGGTGATCACGAGGGACAGTGATGTCGTGACGGTGGCCGTGTGATGGTGACCACGAGGGACAGTGACGTCGTGACGGTGGCCACGTGATGGTGATCATGAGGGACAGTGATGTCGTGACGGTGGCCATGTGATGGTGACCACGAGGGACAGTGACGTCGTGACGGTGGCCATGTGATGGTGACCACGAGGGACAGTGATGTCGTGACGGTGGCCGTGTGATGATGACTGAGTGACGGTGGCCGTGTGATGGTGACCACGAGGGACAGTGACGTCGTGACGGTGGCCGTGTGATGGTGATCATGAGGGACAGTGATGTCGTGACGGTGGCCGTGTGATGGTGACCACGAGGGACAGTGACGTCGTGACGGTGGCCGCGTGTGATGATGACTGAGTGACGGTGGCCGTGTGATGGTGACCACGAGGGACAGTGACGTCGTGACGGTGGCCATGTGATGGTGATCACGAGGGACAGTGATGTCGTGACGGTGGCCACGTGTGATGATGACTGAGTGACGGTGGCCGTGTGCGACGGTGATGGTGTGTGCCACTGCTCCTGATGGTGATGGTGACCGCGTGTGCCACTGCTCGTGACAGGTTTCACACGATCCCTGTGCAAATGCTGGCTTGTTTCTCCCTGCCTGCCCCATGCTTGTCTGGACGGCAGGAGGAGCCCGAGATGAGGCTGAACACGAGTGGTGGGAACAGGCGCCCTGCCTCCTGCTGCCACCAAGAAACCCGAGCTGTGGGACTGCAGAGGAGCCCTGCGGATGGGCAGCCTCCCCGAACCCTGCTCTGAGTCTGTCCGGAGTGGGCGCAGGGCCCCGCGTGTGTGGGGCCAGAGCACAGGGCACCTCTCCCGTCCCCGCCGTGGGTGACGTGGGACGTTCCATCTTCCCGTGGCAGCGTGCCCCAGGCCGCGTCCGCACCCAGCAGCCATGCAGCTCGCTCCGACAGCTGTCCTCTCCTCCTCACACTCACTGTCGTGAGCTCACGCCAGGCCATCCGGGCTAGGAGTTTTCTCCCGCAGCCAAGGGGCCGCTTCCCTTCTCTGCTCCGTCTCGGTCTCGGTAAGGCTGCGCCCTTCAGGCTCTGCCTCCCCAGAGCTCGGGGACCCTACACGTCCACACGGCTCCATGACCTCACGCGGCCTCTCGGACGCAGCACCCGCCCGTCACCGCCTGCCGGGCTCCGGCAACGGCTCGAGTCCGACCCCAGAACCGTTCTCCCTGTGGGCTTCCATCTTCCCCTCGCTCGTCTCAACGCCCAGACTGCAGTCCGCGTGCTGCTTGGAGAACCCCTGCTCGGCCCACGCGGCAGCCAGCGGCCCGGCCCAGCTACAGGCTTAGCAGACGGGAACACGACGCGCTGCACGGTTCTGCCTCGACGGAGCAGAATCTTCCCGAGCAGCACAAGGGGAGCCGCGCCGTTCGCCACTACCTGAACAAAGGGTGCGGCTCAAGCCGGCACAGCAGAGCGAGCAACGGTGTGGCCGGGCTCACCAGCGGCAGCCGGGGGAGGCGGCAGCAGGCCTGAGGACGGCGCGTGTTCCGCAGGTTGCCTGGGCCACGCGCGCTCTGACACGTCAGGTCTTCACCGGCCTGCGTCAGGGGCCCGGTCCCCAGTGCCAACAACTGGATGAGGACACAGACCCCACGGCCCCATCCTGTGCTGGACCCTCGCCCTGCTGGGTCTCGGGCTGCAGGGTCCTGCTGAGCTCAGAGCCTCGCAGGGGCTGGGGCAAGTGAGAGCAAGCAGGCGTGGGAGAGCTGGCCAGCTGGCTGGGACCGGTCCCGCCTGGCTTCAGGACAGTCGAGAAGACACACGTGCACCACAGGCCTCACCCAGGGCACGCCTCCGCCCTGCCAGCCCTCCCCAGCCCCCGGAGCCAGCTGTGGAAGTGGCTTCTCAGTGCAGGCCCTTCGGCAGCCAGCTGCTCCCTCCTCAGCTGTGGCTGGTGCCTTGGTACTGCAGAGCAGCATCCGGGGCAAGAATTTAGCACTGTTGGTTTACATTCTCCGGCTGATGGACATTTTGAAATTTATGTATTTACATGTATTTCTTTTTTTTTTTTTTTTTTTGACAGGCAGAGTGGACAGTGAGAGAGAGAGAGACAGACAGAAAGGTCTTCCTTTTGCCGTTGGTTCACCCTCCAATGGCCGCTGCAGACGGCGCGCTGCGGCCGGCGCACCGCGCTCCTCCGATGGCAGGAGCCAGGAGCCAGGTGCTTTTCCTGGTCTCCCCATGGGGTGCAGGGCCCAAGCACCTGGGCCATCCTCCACTGCACTCCTGGGCCACAGCAGAGAGCTAGCCTGGAAGAGGGGCAACCGGGACAGAATCCGGCGCCCCGACCGGGACTAGAACCCGGTGTGCCAGCGCCGCAAGGCGGAGGATTAGCCTGTTGAGCCACGGCGCCGGCCGTATTTACATGTATTTCAATGTCAGAGACAGAGAGGGCCAGCTGGAGAGCGCTCTTATCTCACGCACTCTTTCCCCAGTGCCCACAACAACTGGGGCTGGGCCCAGTCACAGCTAGAAACCAGGGACTCATGGGGCCAGTGCTGTGGCATGGCAGGTGGGGCCGCTGCCTGCAGTGCCAGCATCCCATATGGGCACCGGTTTGAGTCCCAGCTGCTCCACTTCTAATCCAGCTCTCTGCTGTGGCCTGGGAAAGCAGTAGAAGATGGCACAAGTGCTTGGGCCCCTGCACCCGCGTGGGAGACTTGGAAGAAGCTCCTGGCTTCTGGCTCTGGACATTGCAGCTCCAGCTGTTGCAGCCAGTTGGGGGGTGAACCAGCAGATGGAAAACCTCTCTCTCCCTCTCTCTCTCTACCTCTCCTTCTCTCTGTGTAACTCAAATAAATAAATAAATCTTTAAAACAAAAACCAGGAACTCCATCCAAGTCCGCCACGTGGGAGGCAGGGACGGAGGCGCTTGAGCCACCCCACGGCCTCCCCGGTGCACCTGCAGGACGGGGGCAGAGCTGGGCCTCGCGTGCCGCTGCTCTGACGCGGCCTGCAGGGGCTGCAGCACCACAGCTCGGTCAGCTCGGCTGCGAGCCACACCCTACATCGGTCTCTGGACACAGGAGACTCAAGGTACTGGGCAGGAGGGCAGGGGGCAGAGCGGGGCGCCCCTCTCACTCTGCATCCTGCAGCCACAGGTCCACGTCCTATTTACGTGGGGCCCTGGCCCTGCGGTGTCTGTCGGCCCCGCGGCGTCTGTCGGGTATCGCGGGGCCCTGCAGTGGCGTATGTCGGCCCCATGGTGTCTGTCGGGTATCGCGGGGCCCTGCAGCGGGGTCTAGCCCCGCGGCGTCTGTCGGCCCCGGTATGAAGCGTCCATCCGTGGCTCTGCCTGCCCATTTCTCAGCCGTGTCCCTGAAGAACAGAAGAGCTGCGTCCTGGTGAAGGCCACCTTGTACACGTCCCCTCTGTGGCCACGGTCCCTGGCACACGAGGTCACTGAGGGCCTAGCATGGCAGGGACACGATGATGCCTTCAGGAAGTGCTGCTGCTCCAGCCTCTGCAGCCGTCTCAGACCCACGGGTGCGCGGTGTGGCTGTGGCTGCACCAACACCGAGAGGGCCGGGGCCTGTCCAGGCTGCCTGTCCCGCAGATCCCCAGCCGTGCGCAGGCCTACAGGGCAGCAGCGTGCTGGGATCAGGCCGTGCGACCTGGGAACTTCCACAGGGGGTCTCACGGGACAGCACGGACCCTACCCTCCACCCCACTCCACTGTCGCGCCTCCCGGCCCTGCCGATTGCTCATCTGACGACAGATGCGGGGCTGGTCTCCGCGTGAACGGCCTCAGCTGCCCTCTGCCCAGCGCCCACCCAGCGGCCGCCGGTGCCTGCGCAGGTCTGTGTGGGCCTTCTCGTCGAGAGGCTCCCAGAACAGCCTACACCAAGCAGTCGCTCCTCTCGTGCGCCTAACTTCACCCAGCCGGTGCCAGCAGTCGGCCCAACGCCACGGCGGCACCTCAGAACACACGACGGCCGCCGCGTCCCGCCAGGCATTCTGGGGCTCCATGGACTCACACAGAGCGGCCTGACGGCCCCTCTCCCGAGCGCAGCGCCTCCGCCTGATGGAGCACAGCTCAAGGCAGCTGGTCAAGGTGGGAGAACGGCGCAGGGGATGGCCCCACAGAGGCCTGAGCTCCCAGACAGAACGCACGGGCACCTGGGGCATGAGGAGAGAGGCCTGAGCCCCAGACAGAACGCACGGGCACCTGGGGCACGAGGGGAGAGGCCTGAGCCCCCAGACAGAACGCACGGGCACCTGGGGCACGAGGGGAGAGGCCTGAGCCCCCGACAGAACGCACGGGCACCTGGGGCACGAGGGGAGAGGCCTGAGCCCCCGACAGAACGCACGGGCACCTGGGGCACGAGGGGAGAGGCCTGAGCCCCAGACAGAACGCACGGGCACCTGGGGCACGAGGGGAGAGGCCTGAGCCCCCAGACAGAACGCACGGGCACCTGGGGCACGAGGGGTGAGGCCTGAGCCCCAGACAGAACGCACGGGCACCTGGGGCACGAGGGGAGAGGCCTGAGCCCCAGACAGAACGCACGGGCACCTGGGGCACGAGGGGAGAGGCCTGAGCCCCCAGACAGAACGCACGGGCACCTGGGGCACGAGGGGAGAGGCCTGAGCCCCCGACAGAACGCACGGACACCTGGGGCACGAGGGGAGAAGCCTGAGCCCCCAGATAGAACACACGGGCACCTGGGGCACGAGGAGAGAGGCCTGAGCCCCAGATAGAACGCACAAGCACCCAGATGCGTGGGGAGAGGTGGCATCCGCGTGGTCCCCTCACAAACACCCAATCCCAGCAGGAAGCAGCTTCCTGGGGCGGACCCTACCAAGTCAGTGGCCAGCGCGAGGGTCAGGAATGGGCCAGGTGGAAGCTTCCCCTGGGAGCGCGTGTCAGGAGGGGCCTGTGGCCATCACGGAGCCTGCAGCTGGCCACAAACTCACCACCAGCCCAGGGCAGGGCAGGCAGGCAGGGCAAGACACAAGACGTTTGCAGCTGGAGTGGATGGAAGGCGGCAGGGGGACCCACGGCCGGGCCCTGGTCGCGGTGCCCCCTGTGCCATGGTTGCAACCGCTCCCCCACCCAGACGCTAGAGAACAGATCCGTAGGACGACCAGCGGAGGGGACTGCCAATGAAAAGGACATCCTGTAACAGTTCTTGTCAGACGGCACCTCAGGTTCAGACAAGGCTCTACCCCTTGAAGGTCACCACTGTGACATTCAGAGCAGGAGGACACGCCCCCACGTGACCACAGGACAGAACCACCGAGCGCGGAGGCAGTGGGAGGGGCAGGGGCAGAGCAGCCTGGCACGGCACAGCCTGGAGCGCCCCCGAGCACGATGTTGACCTGGGCATACCCAGCGCTGAGGGAGATGCCCAAAACCAGCAGGCAGGCGGTGCCGAGGGGCAGGTGGGCCGACAGGACAGTTGGACGGCCGGGAGACACACCACACACATGCCTGCTTCCCACTTCAGCGCAGGGACTTGTCACCTAGGTCCCAGCTCTCGGGAAAGCGCAAGGGACCAACAGCCCATCCCGGACGGCTCCCCAAGAAAAAGACCCACAGCCAGGGTGTTTCACGAGCGTGGCCCGCAGGTGCGAGCCCAGAGCTGGCAGCAGCGGGAGATGCAGCCACACGGGCCAGTCAGCAGGGAGGTGGCCACACCATGTGCACCGTGTTCTGAGGAGACAGAAGAGCTACTTACCGCCCCGAGCATGATCCTGAAAATCAGCCAGCGGAAGCCCCATACGACGATCCGGGACGTGGGGGTGCACCTGGGCAGTCGGGCCAGCGTCCAGAGAGGGCACAAAAATATCCCCAAGAATCCGGTCTCCAGCAGTTGGGATTCCCATCCTAGAATGACAAGAACAAGACAGATGGGGGCGAGGTGGACGGGGGCCGGACCGCACCAGAGAGGTTGCTTTGTGGGCCCTGCCGGCCGGCCAGGCCTGAGCAGCACCCAGGTGCAGTCTGTAGGTCACCGCGCACTTCAGGCGACACTGAGGACCTGGGCCTGGGGGCTTCAGAGCCCTCTTCCTGGGAGGGAGGCCCCCCACATGATGCCACACAGCACAGCTCCAGGGCACACAGAGAACACGGCAAGGGCCACCCTTCCCAGGGGATGCAGTGGGGGATAGATGGGGGCCAGGGAGGCAGCGCAGCCCCCGGTGGGGAAGGAGGCAGGGCTGGACAGAGCCAGGTGGCCTCTGGGGGAAGTTGGCCTGCCCCTCCTGCGGGAAATCCCAGTGCTGCAGTGCGCGTGTCCATCTTGGTTCTGGTCTCCGTGGAGACGGGCAGCCTCTCTCCAAAACACACAACCAGCTCACCCTAGTGCGGCAGTGCTGCTGGGAGCTTCCCCAGGGTGACAAAGGTCACGTGCCCCTAACAGGCCAGGCACCTGAGTGTGTGTGCCATGGGGGCCGGGAGGGCCGGCAGGAAGCATGGGCAGATGGAAGGAGGGCCCCAGGGCAACCCTCAGAGCATAAGGGGGTTCCTCCAACTGTTTGGAAGGTAGAATTGTTCAAAAGTGCAGGCTAACAACAAAGGAGTGAATTACAGCCCAAACTATACGCCAGATATCAAGTGCACACTGACAGACCAGATATTGGGAGCCAGGGACGTTCTCCGCACGGGCCCCCACCCTCAAGGAGGCGGCACAGCCACGTCCTCCAGGGAGCACAGGACGTAATAGGCAGTGGAGACGCCAAAGACACGGCCAGGCCGTCAGGGTCAGCAGCAGCAGCGGGTCGGGGGGCAGAGGGGACCCTCGACAGGACATGAGGAGGAGGCGCTGCCCCTCTCCACTCCCCCTCTGCAGCCCCCACGACCCCACTCGGGTCCAGGGAAGCGTCAGACAAGCCCCAGCACAAGGGCAGCCCACGCATGCCCAGCAGCCCCGCTCACGGCCACGCAGCTCCCACACGGGGGTCTGAGAATCGTCCCAGCCCAGAGCAGACGGGGTGGCATCTTGGGGTTCCGGGCGGGCCCAGCAGGGAGAGCAGAGGGCCGGGGACGAAGGTGTGGATGGGGAGTGTGCCCGCAACACAGACGCTCCTGGCGGGGACCTGGCGTGGGCACAGCAGAGCTGTTCCCACGGTAACAGCAGCCCAGAAACTGCTCCACAAGACAAAACCCACGTTTTTCAAACCACGGAGCCTGCAGCTGTGTGCGCCCATGTCCGCCCCAGGTGCCCAGGGGCCCCGCCAGTGCTCAGCAACTGCTTGCCCAGAGGACAGTGGCTACCTGAGGGCCACAGGTGTTGCAGGAGTCCCGCAGAGAAGCAGGCAGGACAGGGTGGGGCTGTTCCGGGAGTGGCAGGTGGAGAGCGTGCCGACACGGGAGCCAGGGTTTGGGTGTAGGGCATCCTGGCTCCTGCCAGGACTCTGCACTGCGTGGGAGCCAGGACCCAGGAGAAAACTCGTGCTGCCGCTGTTCACGCAGCCTCAGCCAGGCTGGGGACCTGGGGCCAGGAAGGTGGAGCCGCACAGCTCAGCCTACTCAGCTCAGCCTGAGGCTGGTCCCACGGGGCCCGGCAGGGGGACTGTCAGTCCACGGAGACAACTCAAAAACACGCCAAGGGGCCAGCACTGTGGTGCAGTGGAATAATCCTCCACCTGTAGTGCCGGCATCCCATATGGATACTAGTTCTAGTCTGTGCTGCTCCACTTCAGATCCAGCTCTCTGCTGTGGCCTGGGGAAGCAGCAGAAGATGGTCCAAGTCCTTGGGCCCCTACACCCACGTGGGAGCCTGGGAAGAAGCTCCTGGCTTTGGATTGGCACAGTTGGCACAGCCCTGGTCATTGTGGCCATGTGGGCAGTGATTCAGCGGATGGAAGACCTCCCTCCCTCTCTCTCTCACTCTTTCTCTCTTTCTCTCTCTGCATCTACCTCTGTAACTCTGCCTTTCAAATAATAAATAAATCAATCTTAAAAAAACAACACACCACGGCAAGCCAACAGCACTCAGGGAGCAGGCCGAGCAGCGGCGCTCGCCACGGCTGTGTTTACGTGGGGTCTGGGGTGAGCCCGTGGTGCGGGCGGCGGGCAGGAGACCCTGCCTCCCTCTGGACTTTGGCAGGGAAACGCGGAGTCCAGTGGGTTCAGACCCCAGCTGGAAACCTCCCAGGACGAGAACTGGGCCCCACCACGCCTCCAAAGCCCCCTCCCGTGTCACGCAGGGCAGCAGACCTTCCCTGCCGGTCTGCAGTGTGATTCCGACAGTGACCTGCACCAGGTGTGGACGGCGTCACGCCACACACGCAGTTTCACAGCCTCCACGGGACAGGCAAGGGGCTGCTCGGTGCGGCTTCGCGCTGCTCCAGGGAGCATGAGCTGCGACCCTGCCTCTCGCTGGCCGGGCGGGCAGCCGAAAGCACCAGCCCCAGGCTGCCCCTGCTTCACCGGGCACCTCACCGACCGGAGGGGTGAAGCGGGACACCCCCCCAAGCACGGAGCTGCCTGCTTGTCACCCTGCTCTGCACCGATGTGAGGAACGGAATTTTAACGCAGTCTGAGTGACACCTGTCAAAGTGACTGACACACAGTGGCAGAGCCCAGAGACACAAAGTGCCGGAGCCCAGAGACACAAAGTGCCAAGAGGCAGCGTGACGGGCGGGCGAGGCAAGATGGGCCATCCCCCCAGGAGTGTAGGAGAGGGCAGGGGCTGCCGGCCCCTCCTGCTCAGAGGACAGAACATCCCTCACCCTTGCGGGCACGGCGGCAGACGCCCACCGAGCAGAGGCCCCGGGGCCTCTAACGACAGGAGCTCCTGGCCCCAGCCCTGCCCAGCGCACAGTGGCCACAGCTGGCTGCACCCTGGCTGGGACAGAGGCGCCGACGCCCCACCTGCTCATCCTCTGTGCTGTCACAAGGCCACCACTGTTCCCAGTGTGGCAGAGGACGAGGCCTCAGGGACACCCGGCTCCTGCCAGGGGTGGCGGCCAAGCAGCCCGGCAGCCGGCGGGTTCAGACCGCTCCTGCAGGCGACGGAAGGGCAGTGGCTGTGGACACGCGGGCGGTTTCAGAGCCACAGGCTTTCCCACCTTCCATCTTCCAGCTGGGAAGGGCCTGGGCCCGGCCACGCACCCGTGCACAGGGCACACAGGTCCAGGCTCCTTTGCTTCCCCACGACCCTGGTGGCAGGAAGCCCAGGAGGAGCCCAGGCTCCCCGACGTCCACCAGGAAGAAGCCATCTGTGCCCAGCATGTGCTGCAGGGATGGCACAGGGTGGGGCGAGCCCTACAGGGAGGGCCCGGACAGCCCCTACAGCTGGTGCTGGAACCTTCACGTCCATGCCGCCATGTTCTGCTCCTGTGACACCGAGCAGCAGTGGCCACCTCGCTTGAGAGGTGGTCCACAGGACACGGGGCGGGGGATGGACCGCCTGTGGGAGGCTGAGAACGCAGCTCCTGGCACCCCACAAGCCTGACACACAGGCAGCCTTTGGGCAAAGTGGGACCAAGCCAGGGTGCCCACGGCCCTACTGCCTCCTGGAGGCTGTGGCTGGCCCTCCCCAGGGGACACCCCTAGAAAAGCCCCAGCGCGGGGGAGGGCACAGCTGGGCGGAGCTAGACCCATCAGCGGCTGGGACCACACCTCTGGAACCTACCAGGCACCCCCAGCTCTATATTTGCAGAGGCAACGCGCCTTAGGGTGCCTGGACTGCTGCGGCGGGGACAGCACACGGGTCCTGCAGGCCTGGACTAGCCACATGTGTGGCTGCCACAAGGCAACAGCCAGGCTGGGCCAACCGTCGGAAAAAGTCACCTGAAAGGTACCAGTCCAGCCGAGCCGCTGCAGGTGAGGGGACGCCCGCCCGGCGTGGCCACAACTGAGGGGCCAGCCAGCCCACAGGAAGCTTGAGGAGGACCCCCTGCCGCACACACGGGTCTGAGAACTGCAGCTGCTGGGCCCGAGGCCAGCTCATGTGCTGGCTGTCACTCCTGGTCAGATGTCCGACACCTGTGCTAAACACTGGCTCATGAGGGCTGCACAGGGGCTGGGCCAGGAGGGCTGGGGCAGAGGGCCTGGAGCAGAGGGGCTGGGGCAGAGGGGCTGGGGCAGAGGGGCTGGGGCAGGAGGGCTGGGGCAGGGGGGCTGGGGCAGAGGGGCTGGGGCAGGGGGGCTGGGGCAGAGGGGCTGGGGCAGGGGGGCTGGGGCAGAGGGGCTGAGCCAGGAGGGCTGGGGCAGGAGGGCTGGGGCAGTGGGGCTGGGGCAGAGGGGCTGGGGCAGAGGGGCTGGGCCAGGGGGGCTGGGGCAGAGGGCCTGGGGCAGAGGGGCTGGGCCAGGAGGGCTGGGGCAGAGGGGCTGGGGCAGAGGGGCTGGGCCAGGAGGGCCGGGGCAGAGGGGCTGGGGCAGAGGGGCTGGGCCAGGAGGGCTGGGGCAGAGGGGCTGCGGCAGAGGGGCTGGGGCAGGGGAGCTGGGGCAGAGGGGTTGGGGCAGGGGGGCTGGGGCAGAGGGCCTGGAGCAGAGGGGCTGGGGCAGGGGGGCTGGGGCAGAGGGGTTGGGGCAGGGGGGCTGGGGCAGAGGGCCTGGAGCAGAGGGGCTGGGGCAGGGGGGTTGGGGCAGAGGGGCTGGGGCAGAGGGGCTGGGCCAGGGGGTTGGGGCAGAGGGCCTGGGGCAGAGGGGCTGGGCCAGGGGGGCTGGGGCAGGAGGGCTGGGGCAGGAGGGCTGGGGCAGGGGGGCTGGGGCAGAGGGGCTGGGGCAGAGGGGCTGGGCCAGGAGGGCCGGGGCAGAGGGGCTGGGGCAGAGGGGCTGGGCCAGGAGGGCTGGGGCAGAGGGGCTGCGGCAGAGGGGTTGGGGCAGGGGGGCTGGGGCAGGAGGGCTGGGGCAGGAGGGCTGGGGCAGGGGGGCTGGGGCAGGAGGGCTGGGGCAGGGGGGCTGGGGCAGAGGGGCTGGGGCAGAGGGGCTGGGCCAGGAGGGCCGGGGCAGAGGGGCTGGGGCAGAGGGGCTGGGCCAGGAGGGCTGGGGCAGAGGGGCTGCGGCAGAGGGGTTGGGGCAGGGGGGCTGGGGCAGGGGGGCTGGGGCAGGAGGGCTGGGGCAGGGGGGCTGGGGCAGAGGGGCTGGAGCAGGAGGGCTGGGGCGGGAGGGCTGGGGCAGAGGGGCTGACTCACGAGGGCTGGGGCAGGGGAGCTGGGGCAGAGGGCCTGGGGCAGGGGGGTTGGGGCAGAGGGGCTGGGCCAGGAGGGCTGGGGCAGAGGGGCTGGGGCAGGAGGGCTGGGGCAGAGGGGCTGACTCACGAGGGCTGGGGCAGAGGTCTGGGGCAGAGGGGCTGGGGCAGAGGGGCTGGGCCAGGAGGGCTGGGGCAGGAGGGCTGGGGCAGGAGGGCTGGGGCAGAGGGGCTCCAGGCACAGGGTGTCCCAGAATTGAAGCAACACACAGGCATCTCAGGACATCCAGGAGATGCCGGCAGAAGAAACCAGCCCAGTGTCACGGTCGCCTGCTAAACTCTACAGCTACAGAAGATACAGGGTCCAGACAACGGGCGTGAGCTGGCAAAGGCATTGCCCAGCCAGCGCCCAAGCTCCTAGCACTCTGGCGCTGAGCCTCGGTGCCCCGGGGAGGGAAGGCGGCGGGCACGTGGAGCCTCTCAGGGTAGCTCCCGGACTCGGGAACCGAGTTTCCCACGTGGGGGACGGGGCAGCCGGGCCTCTCCGGCCACCACAGATGCACCCGCCCCCTTAGGAACTCCTGGGGAAGAGCGAGCAATTCCAGCGTCCCGCAGACAGGCGGGCGTGAGACGCGGGGCGGGAGCCTCCGGGTGCCCCAGCCTCACCCTCCTGCTCCTGCACTTGCAGGCCCAAGAGCTCGCACACACGGCGAGCCTCGGGCCCCGGGTTCCGCTCCAGCTCTCCGTCCTCTCCGCTCGTGCAGCCCCTGGGCTGGTGACGCAACACTGGACAGCACCTCAGAACTCAGTCCCAAGCACAACCTCGAACGGCAGAGCCCAAGGCACAGGCGTCGCTTCCCATCTGACTGCGGCAGCCGGGCTCCCAGGCCCCGTCACGGATGAAAGGCTTCGGGGCTGAGGGAGTGCCACAGGGAGCCGGAAACACCAGGGGCCCGCAGCACAGGCCGGGACGGGGCGGATGGCCGCGGGAGCCTCTCCCCTCCCCAGTCCCTCCACGGCCCCTGAGCCCCCCATTCATGAGCATCACGGAGCTGAAGCCTGGCTGTCACCAAGGAAGCAGAGGATGCGCCCCCAGCAGCCTGATCTGTACCCACAGGAGGCAGGAAGGACCCTGGGAAGCTGTGAGCAGAGGGTGGGGTGCCCATGGCAACCCACACAGAGACCAGGGTCACGGGCCAGAGGCCGAATACGCTTTTCACACTGACAGTGAGGAAGGGCAGCCACAGCCCAAGACGGACAGACAACCAAGTGACTGCAGAGCTGCAATGGGCAGGGGCCGGGCAGCACAGGGCCCTGGTGGCCCCGGGTGGGCACAGGCGCAGGCCTCGCAGCTGGCCTGGCGCTCCTCGATGCACACGCTCTTGCTCCAGGGCAGCAGGGGCGGGACGGGAGCCACAGGCTCCACAGGCCGGGGACGGGGAGCAGACGGTGCCACTTGGCTGCCGGCACGGCGGGGGGACAAGGTCCGGGTGCCACGGGCCCAGCGGCCTCCCCCCAGGAAGAAACCTGCACGGAGTTTGGCGGGTGCTCTAGACAGAAGTCGCCAACTGAGGCCGCATCAGCTCTGCTGAAACTATTTGAGAGACTTGGGGAGAGTAATTAAATATAGTACAGATGGAGCCTTCAAAAGTGACAGCCGCCACCCGCGTGAGGATGGGGAATCCATTAGCTGCACCATTAGCGACAGGGAGCAGAGCCGGGCGCTCCCTCCTCACGCTGTCACTCAGCTCTGAGCTGCCACCCGCTGCCCCGGGGGGCTCCTGATGACGGCCCTGGGGAGCACCAGAGCTTTTCCAAGTTCCTGTGTCGAGGATGAAGTTAGGAGCTGGCACACCAAACCTCATCCTGTGCCGGCTCACGCGGACGGGGAAGGGCTGCTGTCCACAGAACACCTCCAGCTTGGGGAGCAGCCTCTGCTGACCCACGAACCCTGGGGCCCAAGGACCGCACGGGAGGCTGGCCCTGCCTGGACCCGGGACCACACAGAACTGCAGCCCCTCTGCACCTGTGTCCCTGGCTCACGTCTGCAATGCTCTGAGGCCCCGACGTGGGCCATGGCCTTGGGACATCTCACAAACACCGGGCAGCATCAGACTCTTCCCAGCTGGAGAGGGTGAAGGCACAGCACCCGGAGGGGCCCCACACCCAGGGTCGAGATCCTGCCCCGGCTCGGGAAGGCGCAGACTGCCCAGCACAGGACAGGGGTAGCCACGCAGTCAGCCCGGCACAGCACACGGGCGGCCACACAGTCAGCCTAGCACGGGACACGGGTAACCATGCAGACAGCCCAGCACGGGAAACGGGCGGCCACGCAGTCAGCCCAGCACGGGACACGGGTGACCACGCAGACAGCCCAGCACGGGACACAGGTGACCACGCAGACAGCCCGGCACGGGACACGGGCGGCCACGCAGTCAGCCCAGCATGGGACACGGGTGACCACGCAGACAGCCCAGCACGGGACACGGGCGGCCACGCAGTCAGCCCGGCACAGGACACGGGCGGCCACGCAGGGACCTTCACTGGAGAACGCTGCTGAGTGCCTGAGTCCCACGCGTGCACCTGCTAGGAGGGTGCCAAGGGGGCCGCCTTCCCTCACAGACCACCTGCTGGTTCCCCTCACACCTGGGACCACCGTGAGCCCTGCTGGACAGGCCTGGGACGGCCCAGCCCAGGGTGCTAGGGCGCTGCCTTCACCTTGCTCCGTCTGGGCTGGGTCAGGCTCTGTGTGCAGTCAGCGGCAGCGCCGTCCTCTGGCAGGGGCCTGTCCCAGTCCCAGCAGCCTCCTCACATGCTTCACGTACTCACACAGCGCAGTACTGGGCAGCCCCCAGGACCTCGGACAGTCAGCCATCAGGGAGACGTCACCTCGCAGCTGATGGGACAGAAACCCAGCAGCAGAACAGACGGGCACCTGGGGGGGGGGGGGGCTCGTGCTTCAGTGTGACTGTGCTAAGCTGTGTGCTCCCACTATGACGTGTTCAGCGAACAGCATGCATGACGTGGCCTGTGCCACCCTGGCCCCACTGAGACCCTGTCCAGCAACCTTGCTTACTGCAGTCCTGCTGTCGTGACAACCGCGTTGCCCAGCCCCAGGTGAGCCCAGCGCTGAGACCCACGGGTGTAACCGTGAGCCTGAAGACGAAATCTGTGCACTCCACCTTGGCCGGCATTGCTGGTCTGGATGGTCACAACAGTGCTTTCCGACAGTGGGAACGACTGAGCGACAAGCGCTTCAGGACTAACACAGGCTGAGTGCCCAGCAGGCCCCAGGAGGAGCATGGGACACTGTCTGCCTCTGGGGGTGGTGGGGGCGGCTGGGCCTGGCCCACTTGGCCTGCAGAGCTGGAGATGAGCAGCCCTGGGCACACCACAGCCATGCTGCAAAGTCCTGCCCATGTCCCGCTGACCCCAGGGGCCCCAGCCTACCCCCAGCAAAGTCCCCAGGAGCAGCCTGACCACACAGGCAGTGAGACCGCCACTGCCACTCCCCCCCCCAACCAGGGAAGGCACCCTGGGGGCAGCATTTCTGCCAGTGCCAGGGTCTACCCAGCCTGTTAACATGGCACAGTAACATGGGGGCTGGTGTGGGGCACGATGGGTTAAGCTACCATCTGATACGAGATGCCCTATGAGCACGGCTCCAATTCCCTGCTCCACTTCTAATGGAGCTCCCTGCTAAGGCACCTGGGAAAGCAGCAGCAGATGGCCCAGGGACTTGAACCCCTGCCGCCCGTGTGGGAGACCTGGATGGAGTTCCAGGCTCCTGGCTTCAACCTGGCCCATCCCCAGCTGTTGTAGCTACTAGGGAGTGAACCTGTGGATTAAAAACCTCCATGCCCATGTAGGAGCCCTCACACAGCCCTGACCACCAGGCTGCCCACCCCACGCCCCTGTGGGAGCCTCACAGAGCCCTGACCACCAGGCTGCCCGCCCCCAAGCCCCTGTGGGAGCCCTCACACAGCCCTGATCACCAGGCTATCCCTAGCCCCTGTGGGAGCCTCACAGAGCCCTGACCACCAGGCTGCCCGCCCCCACGCCCCTGTGGGAGCCTCACAGAGCCCTGACCACCAGGCTGCCCGCCCCCAAGCCCCTGTGGGAGCCCTCACACAGCCCTGATCACCAGGCTATCCCTAGCCCATGTGGGAGCCTCACATAGCCCTGACCACCAGGCTGCCCCCAGCCCGTGTGGGAGCCGCACACAGCCCTGACCACCAGGCTGCCCACAGCCCGTGTGGGAGCTACACACAGCCCTGACCACCAGGTTGCCCACCCCACACCCATGTGGGAGCCTCACATAGCCCTGACCACCAGGCTGCCCGCCCCACGCCCGTGTAGGAGCCTCACAGAGCCCTGACCACCAGGCTGCCCGCCCCACACCCATGTAGGAGCCCTCACAGAGCCCTGACCACCAGGCTGCCCACCCCCATGCCTGTGTGGGAGCCTCACAGAGCCCTGACCACCAGGCTGCTGCCCCACACCCATGTGGGAGCTGCACACAGCCCTGATCACCAGGCTGCCCGCCCCCACACCCATGTGGGAGCTGCACACAGCCCTGACCACCAGGCTGCCCGCCCCCAAGCCCCTGTGGGAGCCCTTACAGAGCCCTGACCACCAGGCTGCCCGCCCCCACACCTATGTGGGAGCTGCACACAGCCCTGACCACCAGGCTGCCCCCAGCCCGGGTGGGAGCCGCACACAGCCCTGACCACCAGGCT
The DNA here is from genome assembly GCA_949820135.1 of Sylvilagus floridanus. Taxonomy (NCBI): domain Eukaryota; kingdom Metazoa; phylum Chordata; class Mammalia; order Lagomorpha; family Leporidae; genus Sylvilagus; species Sylvilagus floridanus. The sequence goes on along the minus strand of OX463234.1, from coordinate 48,345,476 downwards.
GCTGCCCCACACCCATGTGGGAGCTGCACACAGCCCTGACCACCAGGCTGCCCCCAGCCCGGGTGGGAGCCGCACACAGCCCTGACCACCAGGCTGCCCCCAGCCCGGGTGGGAGCCGCACACAGCCCTGACCACCAGGCTGCCCCCAGCCCGGGTGGGAGCTGCACACAGCCCTGACCACCAGGCTGCCCCCAGCCCGGGTGGGAGCTGCACACAGCCCTGACCACCAGGCTGCCCCCAGCCCGGGTGGGAGCCGCACACAGCCCTGACCACCAGGCTGCCCCCAGCCCAGGTGGGAGCCGCACACAGCCCTGACCACCAGGCTGCCCCCAGCCCGGGTGGGAGCCGCACACAGCCCTGACCACCAGGCTGCCCCCAGCCCGGGTGGGAGCAGAGCTGCTGGCTGCCCTGGGTAACTGGCATTTCTCCAGATCCCTTCACTTCTGCTCTCCAGCGCCGACACCCGCGAGCTGCCCGGGGCTCCCAGGAGCTTCTGCAGCCTGCACTCCATCACCTGCTATGGGTGAGAACCTCAGGACAGCAGTGCTGCCCTGCGTGACACCGTAAGACCTGGGTAGCTGTGTCACTTGTGTGTTTCAAGCGTGTGACAGGGTCAGACTCAGGTGGCTGTGTCACGTGTGTATTTCGAGTGCTATTTGAAACAAAGTCATTTTTCAGTTTCTATTTGGGTTCTGCTTAATTTTTTTAAAAAAATACACACAGGCTGAAACGTACTGGGACCCACAGGCCCGTGAAGTTTCATTCGCTTTAGAGTAGCTGCAGGGTCACGGCAAGTCCCCAGGGACGCCCCGGCCCAGGGTCCATGACCTCTGACATGCACCAGCCACGTGACAGACCCTCCCCAAGCGCCAGGGCATGGGGAAGCCCCACCCACAGCCCTCACAGTGCAGCCCTATCTAGCAGGGGCGTCGGACACCACCTCCCAAGGGTCACCCGTGCCTGGGCCAGCGGCCACTCCTGTGCGAGCATTCTGGTATTTTCCAACTCCGCCCACCAAGAGGACAAGCAGCAGGGACATCAGGGCGAGCCCAGCCCTGGCTTCCGACGCCGCTCTCTGCCAGGTGGAACCAGGGCTCCAGCGCTGAGCCCGGCTAAGGCGGGGGCTTCTGTGGGGGAGGGAGCCTGCAAGAAGGGTGGGCGCCAGGACCGCCCAGCACAGCCATGGCTGCGAGGAGGTGCAGCATGCAGGAGCCGTGCGGGCCGTGTGCCGTGTGGCCCCGCTGGTTCTGGCGGTGGTGGACAGCACAGGTAGCATGCGGTTTGCTGTCCAACACCACAGACGACCTCCCGTGGAGCACCACCCTTCATATCTGAAGACGCTGGAAGGAGGCGGGCAGAGGGGGGTGGGGGCTCTCGGTGCTAACTCTGCAAACTTGCTTTTTGCTAAGTGTTCTTACTGATTCATTTGAGGTGCAGAGACACAGAATTCTTCCACCTGCTGGCTCACTCCCTAAATGCCCACAACAGCTGGGTCTAGGCCAGGCCAACCCGGAACCCAGAACTCCACTGGGGCGCCACGTGGGTGCTGGGCCCAAGGCCTTGAGCCACCACCTCTGCCTCCCAGGTTCTCCATCGGGATGCTGCCATCTTGAGCAGAAGCCAGGAACCAAATCCAGTTCCCCAGTGTGGGGCACAGGCTCAGGCCAAACGCCCACCCCAAGAGCTGTTCACACGGTGCACGGGTACACACCTTTGACATGGTCACCGCGAGCTCCAGGCCCACCCAAGGTGAGTCCAGGCTCTGACTGGGCATAGCTGTCGCTCCCTGCCCTGGTGCTGGGTCACTCTGCGGAGGTCAGGGAGCATAAAGCTCTGACGGGGCCGGAGTGGCCGCTGCCCACTGCACGCTATGGCTTCCCACGCTGCCCATGGCTGAGTGTGGACGCTTCGCCTCGGAGCCCCGTGGGCACGAGCTGCTGTGCTGAGCAGGAAGAGGCACCATGCGCTCAGGCCAGTGACACCCTCTGCAGTGAGCTGGACACACGCTGCAACCACCCGTGCCCGCGGCTCTGGGACTGCTGGCCATCAGAGAACGGCGAGCAGGTTTCTGGAAGTGACCCGTCGCTCACCACCAAGCCGCCTGGATGTGTGGTGAGCCTGGGAAGGCACCGTGCTTCTTCTGTGCATGCTTTGACGGCCACGTGTGGCCCGGAGCCCCCGCGGCTGCGCACAGGGGCCGGGTGCGGGTCTGTCACCGCCACCAGCTGCTCCACTCCAGGTACTGCGGGGACGGCCTCAAGGGGCCGACGCAGAGCTGGGAACTGGACTCGAGAAAGGGCTTGCCAGAGAGCAGCAGCGGGCAAACACAGGGCGCCCTGGGGGCGGGGGGGCACCATGCAGCAGCTGTGCAAACACAGGAGGGCACCGTGGTGGCTCTGAGCGTCCACAGCATCACCGAGACCCCTCAACTGAGACACAAGACTGAGGCCAAGGGAAGGCCAGCCTGCCCGGGCACGGGCGTGGAGGTGGGGCAGCACGGGACGGGGCCTGAGGCCGCTGCTAGGAGGAGATCCTGGACGGCCTGGGACAGGTCCCTCCTCCACGCCGAGGAGCGGGACTGGCTGCGGCTGTGCCTGTCCACAGACAACAGCTGCTACCGGCACGGCACGGAGCGAGGCACGGCCTTCCCGTCTAGAGTTTCTCTTTAGAATATCAAAGCGTTTACAGAAGGAACTGGCCCAGCTGCCCCTCCAGGTGAGCCAGGGGCCACTTCCTGTCACTGCACTGGCACAGGCTCCCACCTTCAACAATGGGGACCAGAGCCAGGAGGCTGCAGGGACACCAGGCGCTGCAGGTGCTAGGGCTGCTGTGGCTTCAGCAGCATCTGAGACCAAGCACCTCCCACGGCCTCGCCCACGGCTCAGGCCACGCCTTCCCCCACGGCCTCACCCACGGCTCAGGTGACCACTTTCTCTCCACAGCCTCACCCACAGCTCAGGCCACACCTTCCCCCACGGCCTCTCCCACAGCTCAGGCCACGCCTTCCCCTACGGCCTCACCCACGGCTCAGGTGACCACATTCCCTCCACGGCCTCACCCACAGCTCAGGCCACGCCTTCCCCCACAGCCTCTCCCACAGCTCGGGCCACACCTTCCCCGTCATGGTTCAGGCCATGCCTTCCCCCACGGCCTCTCCCACGGCTCAGCCCACGCCTTCCCCCACAGCCTCTCCCACAGCTCGGGCCACACCTTCCCTGCCATGGTTCAGGCCATGCCTTCCCCCACAGCCTCGCCCATGGTTGAGGTGACCACATTCCCTCCACGGCCTCTCCCATGGTTCAGGCCATACCTTCCCCCACAGCCTCTCCCACGGCTCAGCCCACGCCTTCCGGCACAGCCTCTCCCACAGCTCGGGCCACACCTTCCCTGCCATGGTTCAGGCCACGCCTTCCGGCACAGCCTCTCCCACAGCTCGGGCCACACCTTCCCTGCCATGGTTCAGGCCACGCCTTCCCCCACGGCCTCGTCCATGGCTCAGTCCACGCCTTCCCCCACGGCCTCGCCCACAGCTCAGGTGACCACATTCACTTGCACAAAGTCGCTGGGTGAAGTGGCGGAGACAGCGGCTTGTCCAGCATGGCAGACGCCAGCTGCTCCCAGGCATCTCTGCCAACCACAGCAGCAGAGGGCTGAGCGGCTGGGGGAGGAGACGGAGGCTGCACTGCTCAGCTACTGCCCGGGGAGCTGCAAGGACCCCAAAGGCAACAGGGGAAGCGACGCTGTCCCTGGACAGAGTGGCTGCCCCCGAAGCCCCGCCTCGAGCAGTGGCAGATCCCAAGCGCAGATCCCTTGCCACGGAGATGACGACGTGATCCGCTGCTGGGAGCAGCCAACGGAGACAGTCAGAGCAGAGCACAAAGGAAGCAGCAGGCAGGTGTCGTGGCGCAGCAGGGAGCCGGCCTGGGGACCCCGCATCCCACACGAGCTGGCCAGTGAGAGCCCTGCTGCTCTGCCCCGCCCCAGCTCTGTGCTGATGCTCCTGGGAGGCAGTGGAGGATGGCCCAGTGCTTGGGTCCTGCACCCCACGGAACACCCGGATGGAGTTCTCGGCTCCTGGCTTTAGCCTGGCCCAGCCCCAGTTATTGCAGCCGTTTGGGGAGCAAACCAATAGATGGGAGATCTCTGTGTCCCCCCCACCCACTCTATCTTTTGCATAAATAAAAAATTTATTTTTAAATAAAGCCACCTAAAAAAGGAAGAGGCAACTATTAACTCCAGGGAAAACAAAGAGTTACTAGGAAAAAAATAGAGCTCACAATTTAGCTAAGCAGTCACTAACATTTACACAGCCAGCAATGTAAGGGCTCTCCTTTCTAGAGTGGAACTTCTATTCACAATCGTGACACGCTGTACTGAGACGGGGAGAACAGCACTGGGCTGCCATTCACGACACGAGCATCGATACAAGGTCTGGGTCCACATCCACATCTCAGACAGACGTGAGCAGATCCAGGGTGGGTGCCAGGGTCTGTGTGAACAGAATGTGGGGTGAACAGGTGACACAGGAGCTTTTCTTTAACCAGTACAAAGTCACCCTTGCGGCCGCGCCGTCTGGTCGTGGCACAGTAAAACCCAGAGCCGAGGAACAGAAGGTGACCCTAAGCCCCAGGGCGTGGCCTTCAGACGTGCAGCTGCACACAGCACTCGTCCCAGGCCGGCACCCGCCTGCCGCAGAGCTGGGGCGGCCACAGTGTGGGGCGGGGGGCTGCCTCCGTGTCTAACAGGAGGGGAAGCTGCCATCAACTGAAGACATCAGAGGGCAGCAAACCTCTCTCAGGAGCAGGAAGCAACCTGCTGAAGTAGCTAACAAACTCCGAGGCTTTCCAAACTCAGTGAGCTCTGCAAAGACCCCAGAGGGGACAACCTACAGCTCCGGGCAGGGGGCGGAGGCGGGGGCGGGGGTAGCCACAGTGCCCAGTCTCATGCAGGAAATCGGCATGGCAGCTGGGGGCTTTGATTGGGAACAGCTGCGGCCAGCCGCGACAGCAGAGGGGCGCAGGGGCCCCCAGGCGGGCGTCAGCTGCCAGCAGCCACGGCGGGAGCAGAACCACCTTCCTGGGCCCTGAGCAGTGGCCCGCCATGACGTCATACACAGCAGGTGCTCGCCCCTCCTCCCTGCCCCGTGGATGACGCCGCCCCAGCGATCAGGATGGAGGAATCCTAGCAGAACATCCTCCAGGACTTCACACTGCACAGCACCAAGGAATGGATGTGGCGGGAAGAGCAGAGCGGGGCGCCCGGGCTCGGCGGGTGCTGCTGTGCCAGGTGACGACGAGACAGAGGGAAGGAAAGACGTGCACACAGCACAGGCCCACATGCGTAACTCAGACGTCAACCCCAACCTGAGAGTGCATGTGTGTCTGTGTGTGCATCTCCGTGTGTCTATGTATGTGTGTGTGTGCAGCTGTGTGTGTGGGTGTCTGTGTACATCCGTCATGTATGTGTGGATATGTGTCTGTGTCTTGGTGTATATGTGTGTGTACGTCTATGTACGTGTGTGTGCATCCGTGTGTGCTTAGCACTGTGTCTGTCTACACATGTGTATCTGTGCACCTGCATTTGTATGTGCATATCTCTGTCTATGCATACGTGTCTGTGCGTGCGTCTGTGTCCATGTTTCTGTGTATGTCTGTGTGCACATTTCTGCATGTGTGTGCATCTGTGTGTGTCCGCATTTCTGTGTGTGTGCATAGCTCTGTGTGTCTGTCTGCATGTGTGTGTATGTGGGCATAGCTCTGTGTGTCTATGCACGTGTGTCTGTATTTTGATGTCTGTGTGCACATTTCTGCATGTGTGTGCATCTGTGTGTGTCTGCATTTCTGTTTGTGTGCATAGCTCTGTGTGTCTATGCATATGTGTGTCTGCATTTTGGTGTCTGTGTGCGTGTTTCTGTGTGCGTGTTTCTGTGTGCGTGTTTCTGTGTGTGTCTGAATTTCTGTGTCTTTCTAACTCTGTGCACGTGTGTGTATGTCTATGCACGTGTCTGTGCCTGTTTCTCACGTGTGTCCGTCTGCATTTTGGTGTCTGTGTGCGTGTTTCTGTGGGTGTATGTGCATCTGTGTCTGCATATAGCTCTGTGTCTATGCATGTGCGTTTCCGTGTGCATCTGTGTGTGTGTGTGTGTGTGCGTGCGTCTGCGACTGACTGTGGAGCAGGGGCACGGCCAGGTGCCCAGCACTGGGCGGGACAGGACACTCTGCAGATGGCAGCGACCCCAGGTGCCCAGCACTGGGCGGGACAGGACGACCTGCAGACGGCAGCGACCCCAGGTGCCCAGCACTGGGCGGGACAGGACGCCCTGCAGACGGCAGCGACCCCAGGTGCCCAGCACTGGGCGGGACAGGACGCCCTGCAGACGGCAGCGACCCCAGGTGCCCAGCACTGGGCGGGACAGGACGCCCTGCAGACGGCAGCGACCCCAGGTGCCCAGCACTGGGCGGGACAGGACGCCCTGCAGACGGCAGCGACCCCAGGTGCCCAGCACTGGGCGGGACAGGACGCCCTGCAGACGGCAGCGACCCAGGTGCGTCAGGAGCATGGACACTAGGAGTGACGGGGCCCCAGCTCAGCCCCAGAGGCCCGGTGTGCAGAGACCACTCGGCTCTCTTCTCAATGTGCTGGCTGAACACTGACCATGTGCCGCGGGGAGGCCACAGGACACGCACACCGGGCCAGGGCTCAGGCTGTCATCTACAGGTCATGTCCCACGTCCCAGGTCCTCTGTGCCACCCCAGGATAGATCATGCCCAGGGAGAGTGGCAGAGGCCCCAGAAAGCACCCCCGCTGGAGGGGACACTCAGGCTGGGGGCGGGGGGCCTCTCCCTCTGGGACTGCCCAGGGAAGGATGCTGTCTGATCGTTTCTGTCCCTCTGGGGTGACCCGCCGAAATGGTCACACAGCACCTGGCCCTGTAAACAGCCCACGCCAGGTCCTGTGTAGACCACACCCACGGTCACCCCACGTCCAGGCCACGGTGCTGTCGGGGACTGTGCTCAGCAGGATTCCTCCCACAGCGGCTGGCTAAGGGTGACGTTCACACAGACGCCCAGAGAGGGGGCGCGGGGAAGGAGAGCCACATGGCAAGATACCAGAGTGGCCAGGAGCACAGCGCAGGGTCCCAGAGCCATGGGACACTCCCGGGGGACCTGCTGCGGCCCAGCCGGGGCCAGGGTCTCCTGCAGGCTCGCCTCAGCACTGGCAGGTTTTAATAAAATCCTAGAGTCGGGCCAGGAAACCCCTCATTAAGCTGTCCTCCGAGCAGGAGTGTAGGAGCAGCAAGGGTGAAGGGTCACAGGCAGCACTCAGCCCACAGCGATAGCCGGAGGAGCCGCTGCCACAGGAAACAGGGTGACACCGCTGAGCGGACCAGACCCCCCCAGAGGCAGGGTGACAACCACTAAGCGGCGGTCTAGACACTCGACGAGGCAGGGTGACACCGCTGAGTGGCCTAGACACTTGATGAGGCAGGGTAACACCGCTGAGTGGACTAGACCCTAGACAAGACAGGGTGACACCACTGAGCAGCCTAGACACCCAGATGAGGCAGGGTGACACTCACTGAGCAGCCTAGACACCCAGATGAGGCAGGGTGACACTCACTGAGCAGCCTAGACACCCAGATGAGGCAGGGTGACACTCACTGAGCAGCCTAGACACCCAGATGAGGCAGGGTGACACTCACTGAGCGGCCTAGACTCCCCGATGAGGCAGGGTAACACCGCTGAGCGGCCTAGACTCCCCGATGAGGCAGGGTGACACTCACTGAGCAGCCTAGACACCCAGATGAGGCAGGGTGACACTCACTGAGCGGCCTAGACTCCCCGATGAGGCAGGGTGACACTCACTGAGCAGCCTAGACACCCAGATGAGGCAGGGTGACACCGCTGAGCAGCCTCGACCACCCGATGAGGCAGGGTGACACTCACTGAGCGGCCTACACCCCCGAATGAGGAAGGGTGACTCCGCTGAGCAGTGGCCTAGACACCCCGAAGAGGCAGGGTGACTGTCATTGAGCGGCGGCCTAGACCCCTCCACAAGGCAGAGCAACACCCACTGAGTGGCCTAGACCCCTGCACGAGGCCGGGTAACATTGCTGAGCGGCCTAGACCCACCAACGAGGCAGGGTGACACCCACTGAGTGGCCCAGATGCCCCAACGAGGCAGGGTGACACTGCTGAGCAGTGGCCTGGAAAACACAACGAGGCAGGGTGACACTGAGTGGTGGCCTAGAACCCCCAACGAGGCAGGGTGACACCGCTGAGTGGCCTAGACCATAGAAAAGGCAGAGTGACACCGCTGAGCAGCCTAGACACCCCGATGAGGCAGGGTGACAACAATGAGTGGCCTAGACATCCCGACGAGGAAGGGTGACACCCACTGAGTGGCCTAGACACCCCGACAAGGCAGGGTGACACCCACTGAGTGGCGGCCTAGACCCCTCCACGAGGCAGGGCGACACATACTGAATGGCATAGACTCCCCAGCGAGGCAGGGTGACACCCACTGAGCGGCGGCCTAGACTCCCCGACGAGGCAGGGTGACACCGCTGAGTGGTGGCCTAGACCCCCCAATGAGGCAGGGAGCAGCCTAGACCCTAGACAAGGCAGGGTGACACCGCTGAGCGGCCTTACCCTAGACAAGGCAGGGTGACACCGCTGAGCGGCCTAGACCCTAGTCAAGGCAGGGTGACACCGCTGAGCAGTGGCCTAGACCATAGACAAGGAAGGGTGACATCGCTGAGCGGCCTAGACCCCCCAACGAGGCATGGTGACACCCACTGAGCGGCGGCCTAGACCCCTCCACGAGGCAGGGTGACACCCACTGAGTGGCCTAGACCCCCAAACGAGGTAGGGTGACACTCACTGAGAGGCAGCCTAGAGACCCCAACGAGGCAGGGTGACACTGCTGAGCGGCCTAGACCCTAGACAAGGCAGGGTGACACCCGCTGTGCAGCGGCCTACACCCCTCCATGACACAGAGCGACACCTACTGAGTGGCCTAGACCCCCCAACGAGGTAGGGTGACACTCACTGAGCGGCCTAGAGACCCCAACGAGGAAGGGTGACACTCACTGAGCAGCCTAGACCCCCCCATTGAGGGTGACACCGCTGAGAGGCCTAGACCCTAGACAAGGCAGGGTGACACTGCTGAGCGGTGGCCTAGACCCGAGACAAGGCAGGGTGACATCGCTGAGCAGCCTAGACACCCCGACAAGGCAGGGTGACACTCACTGAGCGGCACCCTAGACGCCTCCACGAGGCAGGGCGACACCCACTGAATGGCCTAGACCCCTCAACGAGGCAGGGTGACACTCACTGAGCAGCGGCCTAGACCCCTCCACGAGGCAGGGAGACACCCAATGAGAGGGGGACTAGACCCCTCCACGAGGCAGGGTGACATCACTGAGTGGCCTAGACCCTCCACGAGGCAGGGCGACAACCACCAAGTGGTGTAGACTCCCCAACGATGCAGGGTGACACTCACTGAGCGGCCGCCTAGACCCCTCCACGAGGCAGGGTGACACCCACTGAGTGGCCTAGACCCCCCAACGAGGCAAGGCGACACCCACCGAGTGGTCTAAACCCCCCAATGAGGCAGGGTGACACCGCTGAGGTGGCCTAGACCCCCAACGAGGCAGGGTGACAATGCTGAGCAGCCTAGATCCCTGAATGAGGTAGGGTGACACCCACTGAGAGGGGGACTAGACCCCTCCACGAGGCAGTGCGACTCCCACTGAGTGGCCTAGACCCCTCGATGAGGCAGGGCGAACCCACTGAGTTGCCTAGACCCCTCAACGAGGCAGGGTGACTGATGAGTGGCCTAGACCCCCCAACGAGGCAGGGTGACACCACTGAGCGGCCAAGACCTAGACAAGGCAGGGTGACACCGCTGAGCGGCCCAGACCTAGACAAGGCAGGGTGACACCGCTGAGCGGCCTAGACCCTAGACAAGGCTGATGACACCGCTGAGCGGTGGCCTAGACCCCCCAACGAGGCAGGGTGACACCGCTGAATGGCCTAGACCGCCAAGTGAGGCAGGTTGACACCGCTGAGTGGCCTAAACCCTAGATAAGGCAGGGTGACATCGCTGAGCGGCCTAGCCCCCAAACAAGGCAGTGTGACACTCACTGTGTGGCGGCCTAGACCCCTCCACGAGCCATGGCCACACCCACTGAGAGGGGGCCTAGACCCCTCCACGAGGCAGGGTGACATCGATGAGCAGCGTAGATCCCCCCACGAGGCAGGGTGACACCACTGAGCGGCCTAGACCCCCCCGATGAGGCAGGGAGACACCCACTGCGCAGCCTCGACCCCCCGACGAGGCAGGCTGACACTCACTGAGCGGCCTACACCTCCGAATGAGGAAGGGTGACACTTCTGAGCAGTGGCCTAGAACCCCCAACAAGGCAGGGTGACACTCAATGAGTGGCAGCGTAGACCCCTCCACGAGGCATGGCGACACCCACTGAGAGGGGGCCTAGATCCCTCCACAAGCAGGGTGACATCGATGAGCGGCCTAGACCCCTCCACAAGGCAGGGTCCACCCATGAGTGGCCTAGACCCCCGAACAATGCAGGGCGACACCCACCGAGTGATCTAGACTCCCGAACAATGCAGGGTGACACTCACTGAGCTGCGGCCTAGACCCCTTGACGAGGCAGGGTGACACCGCTCAGCGTTGGCCTAGACCCCACAGAGACAGGGTGACACCGCTGAGCGGTGACCTAGACCCCTCAACGAGGCAGGGTGATACCGCTGAGCGGTGGCCTAGACCCCCAATAGGCAGGGTGACACTGTTGAGAGGCCTAGACACCGAATGAGGTAGGGTGACACCCACTGAGAGGGGGACTAGACCCCTCCACGAGGCAGGGCGACTCCCACTGAGTGGCCTAGACCCCTCGATGAGGCAGGGCGAACCCACTGAGTGGCCTAGAACACCCAACGAGACAGGGTGACACCACTGAACGGCCAAGACATGGACAAGGCAGGGTGACACTGACACCGTTGAGAGGCCTAGACCCTAGATAAGGCAGGGTGACATTGCTGAGCGGCCTAGACCTAGACAAGGCAGGGTGACACCGCTGAGCGGCCTAGACTCCCCAACGAGGCAGGGTGACATTGAGCAGCCTAGACCCCCCAACGAGGCAGGGTGAGACTGCTGAGCGGCCTTGACCCTAGACAAGGCAGGGTGACACCGCTGAGCCGTGGCCTAGACCCTCTACAAGGTAGGGTGACACCGCTGATGGCCTAGATCCTAGACAAGGCAGGGTGACACCGCTGAGTGGCCTAGACCCCCCGACAAGGCAGGGTGACACTCACTGAGCAGCCTAGTCCCCCAATGAGGGAGAATGACATCACTGAGCGGCCTAGATCCCCAATGAGGCAGGGTGACACCGCTGTGCGGCCTAGACCCTAGACAAGGTAGGGTGACACTGCGGTGCAGCATAGAACCTAGAAAAGGCAGAGTACACCACTGAGCGGCCCAGACCCTAGACAAGACAGGGTGACACCACTGAGCGGTGGCCTAGACCCGAGACAAGGCAGGGTGACACCAATGAGCGGCCTAGACCCTAGACAAGGCAGAGTGACTCCGCTGAGCAGCCTAGACCCTAGACAAGGCAGGGTGAGACCACTGAGCGGCCTAGACCCTAGACAAGACAGGGTGACACTGCTGGGCAGTGGCCTAGACCCTCTACGAGGCAGGGTGACACCACTGATGGCCTAGACCCTAGACAAGGTAGGGTGACACCGCGATGCAGCATAGACCCTAGACAAGGCAGGGTGACACCACTGAGCGGTGGCCTAAACCCTAGACAAGGCAGTGTGACATCGCTGAGTGGCCTAGACCCCCCGATGAGGCACGGTGACACTCACTGAGCAGCCTAGACCCCCCAATGAGGTAGGGCGACACCCACTGCACAGTCTAGACCCCGATGAGGCAGGGTGACACCGCTGAGCGGTGACCTAGACCCTCCGACGAGGCAGGGTGACACTCTCTAGGCGGCCTAGACCCCCCAATCAGGCAGGGTGACACCACTGCGCGGCCTAGACCCCCGAATGAGGAAGGGTGACACCGCTGAGCAGTGGCCTAGACCCTCGACGAGGCAGGGTGACACTCACTGAGCAGCGGCCTAGCCCCTCCAAGAGGCAGGGACACACCCACTGAGTGGCCTAGACCCCTCGACGAGGCAGGGTGACATCGCTGAGCAGCCTAGACCCCTCCACGAGGCAGGGTGACACCCACTGAGCGGCCTAGACCCTAGACATGCAGGGTGACACCGCTGAGTGGGCGAGACCCCCCCCAATGAGGCAGATTGACACCGCTGAGCGGCCTAGACCCCCCCAACGAGGCAGGGTGACACTCACTGAGCGGCAGCCTATCTCCCACAACGAGGCAGGGTGACACTGCTGAGCGGTGGCCTGGACCCCATAATGAGGCATGGTGACACCGCTGAGCGGTGACCTAGACCCCCCAATGAGGCAGGGTGACACCACTGTGCGGCCTAAATCCCCGAATGAGGCAGGGTGACACCCACTGAGCGGGTGCCTAGACCACTCCACGAGGCATGGTGATACCGCTGAGCAGCCTAGACCCTAGACAAGGCAGGGTGACACAGCTCAGCGGCCTAGACCCCCCAATGAGGCAGGTGGACACCGTGTCTTAGAACCTAGACAAGACAGGGTGACACCGCTCAGCGGCCTAGACCCTAGCAAGGCAGGGTGACACCGCTGAGTGGCCTAGACCCCCCGACGAGGCAGGGTGACACTCACTGAGCAGCCTAGAGCCCCCGACGAGGCAAGGTGACACTTACTGAGCAGCCTAGATGCCCCGATATGGCAGGGAGACACTCACTGAGCGGCGGCCTAGACCCCTCAATGAGGCAGGGTGACACTCACTGAGCGGCCTACACCTCCGAATGAGGAAGGGTGACACCGCTGAGCAGTGGCCTAGACCGCCCGACGAGGCAGGGTGACACTCACTGAGCGGCGGCCTAGACCCCTCCACGAGGCAGGGCGACACCCACTGAGTGGGCTAGACCCCTCGACGAGGCAGCGTGACTTCGCTGAGCAGCCTAGACCCCTCCACGAGCAGGGTGACACCCATTGAGTGGCCTAGAACCTAGACATGCAGGGAAACACAGCTGAGCGGCCTAGACCTCCCAACGAGGCAGGGTGACACCGCTTAGCGGCCCAGACCTAGACAAGGCAGGGTGACACCGCTGAGCGGCCTAGACCCTAGACAAGGCAGGGTGACACCGCTGATGGCCTAGACCCTCGACAAGGCAGGGTGACACCGCTGAGCAGCCCAGACCCTAGACAAGGCAGGGTGACACTCACTGAGCGGCCTAGACTCCCCAACGAGGCAGGGTGACACTCACTGAGCAGTCTAGACCCTCGATGAGGAAAGGTGACACTCACTGCGCAGCCTCGACCCCCCGACGAGGCAAGGTGACACTGAGCGTCGTACACCTCCAAATGAGGAAGGGTGACACTTCTGAGCAGTGGACTAGACACCCCGACGAGGCAGGGTGACACCACTGAGCAGCCTAGATCCCCTGATGAGGTAGGGAGACACCCACTGCGCAGCCTCGACCCCCCAACGAGGCAGGCTGACACTCACTGAGTGGCCTACACCTCCGAATGAGGAAGGGTGACACTTCTGAGCAGTGGCCTAGACCCCCCGACAAGGCAGAGTGACACTCACTGAGCGGCCGCCTAGACCCCTCCACGAGGCAGGGCGATACCCACTGAGTGGTCTAGACCCCCCAACGATTCAGGGCTACACCCACCGAGTGGTCTAGACCCCCCAACAATGCAGGGTGACACTCACTGAGCAGCGGCCTAGACCCCCTGACGAGGCAGGGTGACACTGCTCAGCGGTGGCCTATACCTCTCAACGAGGCAGGGTGACACCGCTGAGCGGCCTAGACCCTAGACGAGGCAGGGTGACACCGCTGAGCGGCCTAGACCCTAGACGAGGCAGGGTGACACCGCTGAGCGGCCTAGTCCCTAGACAAGGCAGGGTGACACTGCTGAGTAGCCTAGACCTTAGACAAGGCAGGGTGATACCGTTGAGTTGCCTAGACATTAGACAAGGCAGGGTGACACCGCTGAGCGGCCTAGATCCCCCCATGAGGAGTTCCCACTCAGCACGAGCACGGCCCCTCCAGCCAGAAGCCACGTCCACCTGCAACACATCTGGACACGGGGTACAGGACACCCAGCCTGCCTGTGGGGGCCCTGCAGCCAGGCCCCGCCTCTGCCCTGCCCCTGCACCTGGGGAGAGGGCCACCATGCTCAGCCCTTGCCCTTAGCCAGGGACCCCGCCCCGAGTGCCACCCACTTCGACTCCATTAACCTGGGGCAGTGGCCCTTCGTACCCACCATGTGGACGGCTCTCTGTGAGGCCAGTGAGCCACCCAGAGCAGACCTCAGCTGTCTGTGGGGCTCTCCTGTGCCTGACAGTGCTGTGGGCGGGCACAGGCACTGGCACCTGACAGCTGGCCCAGCTCCAGGAGGAGCCTGAGGCTCTCTGGTTTCTGCCTTTTAAAAGGGGGGGGGCAGTGCTGTGGTGGAGTGGGCTAAGCGTCCACCTGCAGCACCAGCATCCCATACAGGCGCTGGTTCGAGTCCCAGCTGCTCCTCTTCCAATCCAGCTCCCTGCTGTGGCCTGGGAAAGCAGTGGAAGATGGCCCAAGTGCATGGGCCCCTGCACCCACATGGATCTGGAAGAGGCTCCTGGCTTTGGATCAGCCCAGCTCTGTCCACTGCAGCCATTTGGGGGTTAACCAGCAGATGGAAGACCTCTCTCTGCCTCTAACTCTGCCTTTCAAATAAATAAATCTTTATATAAAAGATTTACTTTTAAAAAAGGTAAAGAAAATGAGGAGGCCCCATTCTCACGGGGATGGGCAGCAGTGAGCGTGGGAGCACCCGGCCCCACGCACCCTACCCTGCCCCCCACTGCAAGCGTCTGTGCGGGCGGCAGCCCCGACCCCTCTGCCCACGCCACTCTAACAGCGTGGCCCCTTGGTCCCTCCCCACCCATGCTGTTCCTGGAGGCAACACTCCCACACCGGAGCCCAAGATAAAAGACACAAGGGTCACAGAGTGCTTTTCGGGGCCTGAAGCACCCCAAGTCCTCAGGAAAGCACTCCTCCTCCACGACCACTGGACCGGGAGAGGCCATGCCCCCCAGCCCAGCACTCCCAGGCCTGAGGCCTGCCCGGCGTCTGGGCTGGGACAGGACAGGGGTCTCGGCCCCGGGGCAGGGCCAGTCCTCAGCAAGCTCCGCCCAGAACCCCTCTCTGACCGCTGTCTGCCACACAGAGTCCCACAGGGTTAAGCAGCCACATCCGGGGCAGTGAGCTGGGAGGCCCTGCCGGGAGCCTGGCCTGTGCCTGGCCCTGCTGTCTTCAGAGGCAGACGTGCGGGAGCTCCCAGCGGGAGGAAGCTCGTGCCCCAGGAGGCAGGAAGCCGCGGCTCGGGCGCTCAGCCCAGTGTGTCCTGCACACAGCCTTTGAAGTGGAAGGTGCCAGAGCCAGCAAACACTGCCCCACTGATGCGGCCTCCTCACTCAGCGACGCTGGACACAGCGCAGGGCACGGGGGCAGGGCACGGGGCAGGGCTGGGGCTATCGCCCGTGGGAAAGACCCCTTAAGACAGCAGAGACGTGCTGACAAACACTTGGATATTCTGAAGGAAGTGCAGCCAGCCTGAGAAAACCCAAGTCCCCGGCTGCGGGCTCCGCGCCTGTGGTGGGCCCTCGCCCCATGCCCAGGGCAGGGGGCTCTGCTCGCACCCGCCCCACACTTCAGGAGCCACAGCACCGGGGTGCTCCTCCACTGGCTCCCGCAGACGCTCAGTGAGCCAGGCGCGGGCCGGGCGCCACATGGTGCTTCCCTCCATCAGAGCTGTCGGTGCGCAGCCAAGAGGCAGCACATATGATCTCCTCGGTGGGCAGCATCCGGCCTGTGGGCCACATAAAGCCCGAGCACGATCGGGGCTGGCCCCGCTCAGGCAACCACGGACAGAGCTCAAACCCAGGAAGTCCACGGCAGGCGGACTTGCACTTGCTCCTTGTGCATGGCTGTGAACGACGGCACACACGCCCCCGGCCCGTGCAGAAGGAAGGGCCCCCCAGCCCTCACGGAGTGCACACAGGTCATGGCCCAGGACGACGCTGCACTGGCACTAAGAGCCCAGTGAGGCCACAGAAGACCTCCCACGGGACCCAGGACAGGGTCCGAGTCTGCCCTGAGCCGTGACCAAGAGGAGAGCGGGGCTTGGGCGTGCAGAAGGCACCTCCCGCGGCCTCGGCACAGGCTCTGAGGCAGGAGCCCAGCCTGCTGTGTCCCGACACGGGACACACCGGCCTTTGCAAGAAACACCTGCCTGCTAGGCCTCAGCCCATGGCGCCGACACGGGACACACCGGCCTTTGCAAGAAACACCTGCCTGCTAGCTCTCCCGCCCAACTCCGGGCAGGGGCCCTCCCCCCAGGGTGTCCAGATGCTCTCCTCACGAAGCCACGGCGGGTCTCCAGAAAGCCCCCGCCTCCGCCCCGCCCGCCCTCCAGCATCTGCCTCCAAGTGTGGGCTGGGGGCTCCGTCACACAAAGCTCAAACCCAGAGGCCCCGCGTGCCCTGCAAGGCGCTCTCAGGCAGACGGGGTGCAGGCCCAAGGGCACACGGGACCTGTGGGAGCGCCCTAGCACCATCGCCTCCCTGCTGCCACGCGGTGTGGGCGACCCCGGGCAGGGCCTGCCTGGCCAGGACTGGCAGTGGACACGTGGTGCGCCCCGAGGAGGAAACCCCAAGCGTGTCGATACATACCCGGCAGGCAGCGCTAACTCTCGGGGGTTCTAGGTGCCTTTCACTTACCGAAAGAGTACCTGGAAAACAAAGGAGAGAAACGTGAGACCGTTGGTTTGCTCTGGCCAAAAGCTCCCCGCTGAGTGACGCCCACCCGCTGAGCCCTGGGCAGCGAGGGCGGGCACTGAGCAGGCGCAGGAGCCCACGCTAACTGTGGGACAGCGAATGGAGCCCGCGGCTTTCCTGCGGGGTAGACCACGCCCATCGAGCACCCCGTGCGGGGCCTGAATTTTAAAGGGCGCCCCATGATTTTGAGCAGGGCTGGCCAGGACAGGGGTAAAGGCAAAGGCAGCAGAAAGCGCTCCGCCAGAGGCCACGGACCGCCAGATGCCACGGACCGCCAGAGGCCGCTGACCGCCAGAAGCCTGGTGGCCACGGCCAGGCTGCCCAGAGCCCTGAGCGCCGCATGCCCAGAGGGAGCAAAGGAGGACATGACCGCAGCGGACACGTGTGCAGGACCCCGACCACAGACACCCTAGTCCCCGCGGGCCCTGGAACGTTCGCTGGGGAGGGGTGGGGAGGTCTCGGGCCTCTCCAGCTGACCCATGCCACAAGACTCCCTTGGAGGCCAGGAGAAAGCCCCCTCGGGGAGCACAGGCACACCCCAGCCACGACACGGGGAAGCCCAGGACACGCAGTCCACCGCAGAGGGGTGACAGAGGCCAGAACACGGGGAAGCCCAGGACATGCAGTCCACCGCAGAGGGGTGACAGGGGCCACGACACAGGGAAGCCCAGGACATGCAGTCCACCGCACAGTGGTGACAGGGGCTGGGTTCAGGGGATGAGAATGCTTTCAACTTCGGCAGCGACAGTTTCAGGACTCTCCGGGGCTGGTGTGTGACGCCGACATCCTATGTGATGCCGCACCTCTGATCCAGCTCCCTGCCAATGCACCTGGGCAAACAGTGGAGGATGCCCACGTGCTTGGGTCCCTGCAGCCACGTGGGAGACCCGGATGGTGTTACAGCCCACTGGGGAATGAACCAGTCCATTCTCTCTCCGCCTCTCCCTCCGATTCCGCCTTTGGAATAATGGACCTCAGGGCACAATGAGAATGTGTTAGAGTCCTGCATCGCATGAACCACACCCAGTGCAGACAGTGAAGGTGGCAGGCTGCCAGATGCAATCCCCGGGAGCAAGAAGAAGCATCAGATGCAGGGGGCTGGGGGCCACGGCTGCCCCCCCCCCCTTTTTTTTTTTTTAAAGATTTCTTTCTTTAGAGAGTCACAGAGAGAGGGAGAGACAGAAACCTCCCATGCACTGGTTCACTCCCCAGATGGCCTCAAGGACTGGGCTGGGTCACGCTGAAGCCAGGAGCTTCTTCCAGGTCTCCCACATGGTGCAGGGGCTCCCTGCTTTCCGGGCCACAGCAGGGAGCTCGATCGGAAGTGGAGCGGCCGGGACTTCAATCAGGACCCACGTGGGACGCTGGTGTCACAGGTGGCCAGGCGGTGCTTCACCTCCCACTCCCGAAACGGCTGTGAGCCTACACCCGCGAAGGCAGAGTAAGGCCCCTGTGGGCACTGGTGACAACAGCCGTCTCCGAGCCCTAGGATGAGGGCGGCAGGGCAGTGACACAGGCGCCCTGCTGCACCCCGCCAGGTGTGACGCTGGTGCAGCAGTGCCGGGTTCCCCCACCCTGCCCAGAGAAACACCTACCCAGAGTGATATCATTCACAGGCAAGTCTGCAGGGGCGGGGCTGCACGCGGGCTGCAGGCCCCCAGAGCAGAGCGCGCTTCTGGATTTCCAATCAGCATGGCCAGGGACACCCAGCCAACGCCAGATGACCAGAGTCAGAATCCCCCCGACACACAGCCTTGCTGAGCAGGGAAGGGAAGGGGCTGCTCCCCAGCAGCCAGCAGAGAGCACGGTCGGGGGCGTGGCCATCAGTAACCCCACCCCTTCTGCACTTTGAATTTCAAGGCCATGGACCCTAGGCACGGAGATGGGGCAAGAGGCAAAGGAGCAGGTCCCGGAGCCCCCACACCAAAACAGGCCAGCAGGGCAGGGCTGCGGCGTGGACAGCCCAGGCCCCCTCTGCCCTGCGGCTGCCAAGGGAGGACAAGGGCGCCACCACCTCCTGAGCGAGGGCTCTGCGATGCCGCAGGGTGGGCACCATCTGTGGAGCCACTGCGACCTCCAGACCTTTCTTTCACCACTGAAAATAAAAGGACTTCAAGGCGACCTGACAGCTGCAACGCCAGGTTGTCCACCAAGAATACGACAAGCGAGCCGAGCGAGGCCAGATGTGGCCGAGCCAGGAGAGCCGCCGCCTGCGACGCAGGCATCTCATGTGGGCACTGGTTCAAGTCCCGGCTGCTCCAGTGCTGCTTCAGCTCTCTGCCACGGCCTGGAAAAGCGAAAAGCAGCGCAAGACCACCCAAGTCCTCGGGCCGCTGCACCCACACGAGGGACCCAGATGAAGCCCCTGGCTTTGGCCTCGCCAGTCCTGGCTGCTGAGGGCATCTGGGAGTGACCAGTGGATGGAAGACCTCGCTCTGCCTCTCAAATGAGCCTCAGGTGGGAGAAGCACCTCTGCTCTCGGCCACTGTTTACAACGAGCGCTAAGCCAGGCCCTGGCTGCCGCCCCAGAGGCCCACGTGCGAGTGAGTAGCAGGAAGCTGACACGTGCTCATCACGTCTGTGGCCTGTCATGTCATCACGACCCAAGGCCTTGCCACAGGGGACGGCCGCACGTGTGGATTTGCTCCCAGCAGCTAGGGGTGAAAAACGCCCAGGAACAAGAGCCATCTGAGTCCTGTTGGTTCTGCGCGCACTGCTGAGCTGTCGCGCAGCGCCCACGCCTTGGCGACGGCTGTCTCCGGCCCCCTGGCACTGCCACCGTCCTGGAAGTCTGCATGCTGCCTGACGCTCAGACCGGCCGCCTCCAGCTTTCTAATACGTTTGTGAGACACACTCTCCACCTGTCTGCACCCTCACACTCAACACTGCGTCACCTGGGTCTCCTTGTAGGAAACTCTCACCTCAGTCTCTGGTTTTTAACTGGCACGTCTGGTCCATTCACATCTAATGTGATTAACAGCTCAACCCGTTGTACCAATCGGCTACTTTTCCATCACTCACTCCGTTCTTTGTGTTTTTTTTAATTTTTAAAATTTTTTATTTTTATTTTTTAACAGGCAGAGTGGATAGTGAGAGAGAGACAGAGAGAAAGGTCTTCCTTTTGCCGTTAGTTCACCCTCCAATGGCTGCCGCGGCTGGTGCACCGTGCTGATCTGATGGCAGGAGCCAGGTGACAGGTGCTTTTCCTGGTCTCCCATGGGGTGCAGGGCCCAAGCACTTGGGCCATCCTCCACTGCACTCCTGGGCCACAGCAGAGAGCTGGCCTGGAAGAGGGGCAACCGGGACAGAATCTGGCGCCCTGACTGGGACTAGAACCCAGTGTGCCGGCGCCCCAAGGCGGAGGATTAGCCTAGTGAACCGTGGCACTGGCCATTTTTTTTTTTTAAGGTTTATTTATTTGAAAGTCAGAATTATACACACACAGGGTAGGGGAGGGAGGAGGGTGGTCTTCCATCCAATGGTTCACTCCCCAAATGGCCACAACGGCTGGAGCTGCGCCGATCCGAAGCCAGGAGCCAGGAGCTTCTTCCGGGTCTCCAATGTGGGTGCAGGGGCCCAAGAACTGGGGCCATCTTCCACTGCTTTCCCAGGCCACAGCAGAGCTGGATTGGAAATGGAGCAGCCGGGACTAGAACCAGCACCCACATGGGATGCCAGTGCAGCAGGCCAGGGTGTTAACCCGCTGCGTCACAGCGCCGGTCCCTCTGTTGTAAATCCTTCCTCCCTTCGTGGCTCCTCTCCACTGGAGCCAGCGTGTGTGGCTGCTGCACCCTCTGCACCTTGAGCCACGTGACCTCGTGCCTGGGCCAGCACTGCAGTTTCGGGTGAGATGCAGAGACCCAGCGCCCTCGCAGCTTCCTGTGCTAACAAAGGTTCCCAGGTGCACGACCAGGGGTTGTCCAAAGCTCGCGGAAATGTGTGTGCCGCAAAACCTGCGCATGGCTTCCAAAGACTTCTGCACAACGAACACCTTCTAAGTTGATTCCCACAGACTTTCTGAAAACCTTTCTAAACACATTGTAACCTCCACGTTACAGTAATTCTTTGCTTTGGATACTCTCATGTGTACCAAAGAAATTAAGTCACAAACTCAGGGCCGGCGCTGTGGTGCAGCGGGTAAAGCTGCCAGCTGCAGCGCCAACATCCCATACCGGTGATGGTTCCAGACCCGGCTGCTCCACTTCGACCCAGCTCTCTGCTGTGGCCCGGGAGGGCAGTGGAGGATGGCCCAAGTGCTTGGGCCTGCACCCCATGGGAGACCCGGAGGAAGCTCCTGGCTTCGGATAGGTGCGCCTCTCGCTGTTGTGGCCATTCAGGGAATGAGACTGCTTACGGAAGACCTCTCTGCCTCTCCTCCTCTCTGTGATTCTACCTACTAAATAAATAAATCTTAAAAGGGGAGGGGGGGCTGGCACTGTGGCAGGTAAAGCCGCTACCTGCAATGCTGGTATTCCATGTGGGCGCCGGTTCTAGTCCCAGCTGCTCCACTTCCGATCCGGCTCTCTGCTGTGGCCTGGGGAAGCAGTGGAAGATGGCCCAGGTCCTTGGGCCAGAGGAAGCTCCTGGCTCCTGGCTTAGGATCGGTGCAGCTGTGGCCATAGCAGCCAACTAGGGATTGAACCAGTGGATGGAAGACCGACCTCTCTCTCTCTTTCTCCGTGTAACTCTGATTTTCAAACAAATAAATAAATCTTAGAAAAAAAGGCAAACACTCATCGGGAGCATTTCCTGGTGAACCACGGAGCCACTGCCAGTGCTGCTGCGCCCTCAGCTCCCCAGCCTGAGGACTTCCCACCAGTGCCTGGAGCGGGGCTGCTGGATCCCCACTCACCGAGCTCGCCTCCGCCCCCTGCAGGCGGCGTCACTGGATGCAGCTTCGGTCGAGCACTGTCTTCTCTCAGCTCTCAGGACCGTCAGAAGCCAGACGCCACTGCACCGTCACCGTCCCGATGCTCTGCCCTTGCTCCTGCCCCTGCCCCTCGGGGGCTCAGGAGGGTGAGCGGGGTGAGCGCAGCACCCGTCTCTCACTGTGGCCCAAGGCCTGCTAAGCCCCTGACCTGAGAGACTGTTTCTTCAGTCCCCCGGGCCCCCCACAGGCTGCCGACACCCCGCTCACTGACTCCACTCTGTGTTGCTGGTGCTTCAGCTCAGGTCACTGTGACCGACCCCCACGTCCACCCAGGACACCTGCTGGGCTGCCGCTTTTCCACTGCAATGCTACACTTTCCTAAGACGTCCTGCTGGCACTTCTGGAAAGATGCCCCTGTGGCACAGCAGGCTAAAGCCCTGGCCTGCAGTACCGGCATCCCATATGGGCGCCAGTTCAAGTCCCAGCTGCTCCTCTTCCGATCCAGCTCTCTGCTGTGGCCTTGGAAAGCAGTGGAAGATGGCCCAGGTCATTGGGCCCCTGCACCCGCGTGGAGACCTGGAGGAGACTCCTGGCTCCTGGCTTCAGATCAGCGCAGCTCCAGCCACTGCAGCCATCTGAGGAGTGAACCAGAGAATGGAAGACACCCCTCCCTCCCCCTTTCTCTCTCTGCCTCTCTCTCTTTCACATAAATAAAATAAATCCTCTTAAAAACAAAATTCCCTCTCTGACCGACTTCCCACCTGCTCATTCATGACAACCAGAACGTCGTTAAGTCCTTGAAGTGTAGCAGCCGCTTTACACTCCCCGCCTTTAACCCCAGGGCCAATTCACGCTGGCTGTGGACGGCACACGGCAGACAGCCCAGGTCTCGGGTCTTGGTGCTGCCCGCGGACACTGAAAGGCGACAGGACATGGAGGCACTGGCCGGCAGCTCCCTCGCGGAAGACGGAGGACGGGATCATCTTCTCCAGCCTTGCGGGCAAGCTTGGGGGCGTCTTCCAGAGCAGCCCCTTCCCTGGGTGGCATGTGCCCCACGCCTGGCGCTGCCTATCAGGGGCATCTCCGCCCAAGGCCTGGTGGTCCACACAGGTCTCTGCAGGGGGTCTGCTGCAGCCCACACCTCCCCGCACCCTGCCCACCACAGCCTGCAGCTCTGCTCTCCATCTGCTGCCCAAGCCTAGGAACGTCTCACCTCCTGCTCACGGCTCAGCACTGAGACCCGGGAGCCGTGAACAGATGCCTGTGGGCTCAACTCTCAACCCAGGAGCTGTGCACAGACGCCCATGGGCTCAGCACTGAGACCCGGGAGCCGTGCGCAGATGCCCGTGGGCTCAGCTTTCAACCCAGGAGCTGTGCACAGACGCCCATGGGCTCAGCACTGAGTCCCGGGGGCCGTGCACAGACGCCCGTGGGCTCAGCTTTCAACCCAGGAGCTGTGCACAGACGCCCATGGGCTCAGCACTGAGACCCGGGAGCCGTGCGCAGATGCCCGTGGGCTCAGCTTTCAACCCAGGAGCTGTGCACAGACACCCATGGGCTCAGCACTGAGACCCGGGAGCCGTGCGCAGATGCCCGTGGGCTCAGCTTTCAACCCAGGAGCTGTGCACAGACGCCCATGGGCTCAGCACTGAGTCCCGGGGGCCGTGCACAGACGCCCGTGGGCTCAGCACTGAGACCTGGGGGCCGTGTGTAGACGCCCTGGGGGCTGTGTGTAGACGCCCGTGGGCTCAGCACTGAGTCCCAGGGGCCGTGCGCAGACGCCCGTGGGCTCAGCTCTGAGTCCCGGGGGCCGTGCACAGACGCCCATGGGCTCAGCTCTGAGACCTGGGGCTGTGTGTAGACGCCCGTGCTTCCACCTGAAAGGCCCTCATACCCTGTGCCCTGTCACGGAGACCTGGGCTGGGCTGAGCTCTGACCGCTGCCTCCCCAGCTCAGCAAGGCCTTGGTGCTAGGAGGGGCCCCAGGCAGGAAGCCGGGGCCAGTGTGGGGCCAGTGTGGGGCCCGCTGTGTGTGTCTCTCTCCAGGGGTCACACACTACTACCACCTCACATCCTACTTTGCTTTATAGTTTCATCGCGCGAAGACTAGTCCTGCACCTGTTCACTGCATGAACAGCAGTCAAAGTCACAAATACTGGTCTTCTAAGAAATGGTTTAAAACGTGAGGCTCCTCCCTGAGGCGCCCCCCATGCCAGCCAGACTGCGCGAGGGCAGGCGCGCGGCCCCCTCAGCCGGCTCCTCCTGCCCCCAGGCCACAGGACGGACTCGCGGGAGATGAGGAACACCCACTTTCAGTCTGCGAAGAAAGCCCAGGAAGCAAAGCTGGAGGACGTGTTGTAGGAGTTCTACAGAGAGCTAAGAACTGGGCAGTCACGAGCTGCCCGGGTAACTGCCGGAGCTGCTGGCGGGAAGCCCGGGCTCGACAGGAAGTGGCTTCAAACACCCACCTCTTCCACAGGACAGCGCTGGCTCAGCTCAGCCTCGCTGGAAGCCCCTTCCCCCTGCAGCCGGCGGACGGAACACTTCTCTGTGCTCACTGCGGACAGGGCACACACATGGCCAACAAGACAGCCACACACATTCCAAGACAGCCACACACATGTATCCAGCAAGACAGCAACATGTGCGTCCAGCAAGACAGCGACATACGTGTCCAACAAGATGGCAACACACAAGTATCCAACAAGACAGCCACACACATGTATTCAACAAGATGGCAACATGTGTCCAAGACAGCAACGGATGTGGGTCCCGGCTGCTCCCTGTTCGTGCACCTGGGAAAGCGGTGGGAGACGGCCCAAGTGCTCAGGCCCCTGCGCCCACGTGGGAGACCCGGATGAAGCTCCTGGCTCCTAACTTTGGACTGGTCTAGCCCCAGCCACAGCGGCCATTTGGGACTGAACCAGCGATGGAAGACTTCCGTCTCTCCCTCCCTCTCTCGACAACTCTTTCTTTTACGTCTTCTCACTTTTTTTTTTTATTAAGATTTTTATTTATTTGACAGGCAGAGTTACGAGGTAGGGGGAGAAAAAGAGAGATCTTTCATCTACAGGTCCACTCCCCAAACGGCTGAGTAGTCGGGGCTGGGCCAGGCCAAAGCCAGGGGCCAGTGTGACCTATGCCATGAAGACAACTGACAGCTTCCTGGAGTCAGCTCCCTCCAGGTCTCCCACGCGGGTGCAGGGCCCAAGCACTTGGGCTGTCTCCAGCTGCTTTCCCAGGCCACAGCAGGGAGCTGGATCAGAAGTGGAGCAGCTGGCACTTGACCCGATGCCCATATGGGATGCTGGTGCTGTAGGTAACTTAACCTGCTACACCACACCGCCCCAACTCTGTCTTTAAAACAAACAAACAAGGATTTTCAGGCTGTGGACATCGGGGACCACAGGTGCAGAGGCTGCCCTGGGCCTGATGTGGAGCTGTTGGTTCCCACGTGATAACAGGCAGGAGCCGACTCCAGGAAGCCATCAGACGTCTTCATGGCACGTGGCACGTGGCACACTGGGCACTGCCAGGGCCCCGGGCAGGTGAGATGCAGGAAAGATGAGAGTGTGCACAGACCCAGGCTGTCTCCAGCCTTCCTTCCAGAGCCCTTGAAGCTCATGAAACCCAAACGGGCACCCAGGGCCTCCTACCCCATCAAGCCCTTCCCCTGTGCTAAGACCAGAGACCGGAGCCTCACCAGGTAGGACCAGGTGCCGGCTGGGTGGGCAGCAGGTGCAGGCTGGGGTGGGCAGCAGGTGCAGGCCGGGGTGGGCAGCAGGTGCCGGCCGGTGCACAGCAGATACTGGGAGCATGCTGAGGGGACATCCTGGAGCCAAGGTAAGCTTTCACCTTTGCCTATCAAGAATGAAGTGGCCCAGCGCAAAGCCAGGAGTGCAGGCCTGGCCTCTGCCGTGCAGCTTTGCAAGGAACTCACCGCTCTCGTCCGGGCAGAAAGGAGGGCCCAGGCACCTGCTGGGCCCAGGTGTCCAGAGATGACCCCTCCCGCAGGGTCGGGAAGTGGACAAAAGGATGTGCGGCCCTGCGTAGCAACAAAGCAGCCGTGCAGCTGCTGCCAGAGCAGAGCGCACAGAGGCGGCCTGGCCTCCGGGGAGGGTGGGCTCCTGGGGGAGCTGGCGCAGCAGCTATCCTGACTGGGTTCCCCACACCCTGCCTGGGTGTATCCGCAGAGGTCAGCTCAGAGCCCATGCAGTCCCCATCAGCAACCTTGGCTCCCTGACATGAACTGCTGAGCCCAAGGTATTTAAACACTGGCCCAAGAGAGCAAACACCCACAGTGCCGGAACTCACCCGGGCGTCTACACAGAGCACCAGGGACGGCATGACCACACGCCATGGGCCAGGGACGTTCTCCGCACGGGCCCCCACCCTCAAGGAGGCAGCACAGCCACGTCCTCCAGGGAGCACAGGACGTAATAGGCAGTGGAGACGCCAAAGACACGGCCAGGCCGTCAGGGTCAGCAGCAGCAGCGGGTCGGGGGGCAGAGGGGACCCTCGACAGGACATGAGGAGGAGGCGCTGCCCCTCCCCACTCCCCCTCTGCAGCCCCCACGACCCCACTCGGGTCCAGGGAAGCGTCAGACAAGCCCCAGCACAAGGGCAGCCCACGCGTGCCCAGCAGCCCCGCTCACGGCCACGCAGCTCCCACACGGGGGTCTGAGAACCGTCCCAGCCCAGAGCAGACGGGGTGGCATCTTGGGGTTCCGGGCGGGCCCAGCAGGGAGAGCAGAGGGCCGGGGACGAAGGTGTGGATGGGGAGTGTGCCCGCAACACAGACGCTCCTGGTGGGGACCTGGCGTGGGCACAGCAGAGCTGTTCCCATGGTAACTGCAGCCCAGAAACTGCTCCACAAGATCAAGTTTGGTAAATTCCCAAGTCAGGGGAGCCGGGCAGCAGCTGAACGGGCATCTACCAGGAGCACCGTCAGCAGCCCCCGCCACCCCTCAAAGCCCAGCCGGCGTCAGAGCAGGCGCCCGCCCCTACAGGAGGCCCAGGGTGCACCTCCAACCTCAGGGGACCCAGGGACCCTGCGCGGCCTGAGCTCTGAGGAGAGCCAGGGCAAGGACAGCCCACCTGTACAGAGGGGTGCTGGGCCCCCCCACGTGCCTGCAGCAGCCCCCTCTCCTGGCCCATGTGCTGGGAGCCCCTCCTCCCAAGGCAAGCCGGGGCATTGGCCTCTATCGCTCGGGCCGCAGTGGGCGGCTGCAGCCACTCCCACACCGCCACCACGGCAGGGCTCCTTAGCCAGCTGCTCCGTGCGCACAGCCAAGCAGAGGCACACATCCCTGGCCTCGCTCAGCAGGGGCGCCAGGTCCAGGGTCAATGACAGCACACATCAACGCTGGCGCTGCTCAGGAGCTCCGGGGTAGGCCAGGGAAGTACTGACAGGCACCCTGGCAAGGAGCGCACCCGGGGCAGGTGCAGCGCCAGGCAGGGACGCAGGAGGCAGCCCGGCCCCCTGCCTAGACGGGCGGGCGGGCGGGCGGGTAGGTGCGCCCTGCCAGCAGTGCACAGTGCACAGCTGCCAAGGACACGTTTCGTCCACGGCTCCTGCACCGCGTGTCTCGGCCCACGTGTGTGCTCGCTTCTCACACAAGACACGCATCTCACTTCCACTTCAGGGAAGAAACGCAAAGCCCACTCTCAGTGAACCAGGGCCTCACACCCAGCACTGACTCCTGGTGCTGAGTTCCCAGCACTCCACCACCACGCCACTGAGCACGGCACCGCAGTGTGCGCGGTGACATCACACACGTGGGCTGAGCAGGCTCTGCAGGCGTGCGCGGTGACATCACACACGTGGGCTGAGCAGGCACTCAGCGTGTGCGGTGACGTCACACATGTGGGCCCGGCACTGTAGCCGTGTGCGGTGACGTCACACACGTGGGCTGAGCAGGCTCTGCAGGCGTGCGCAGTGACATCACACACGTGGGCTGAGCAGGCACACAGCGTGTGCAGTGACGTCACGCACGTGGGCCCGGCACTGCAGCCGTGCGCGCTGACGTCACACACGTGGGCATGGCAGGCACTGCAGTCGTGCACGCTGACGTCACACACGTGGGCTGAGCAGGCTCTGCAGCATGCGCGGTGACGTCACACACGTGGGCTGAGTAGGCTCTGCAGCCGTGCGCGGTGACGTCACGCACACAGTCAGAGCAGCAGCATGGCTGGAATCAGAGATCCTGAGAGCTCAGCACTCAGAGAGGACAGCCCAGTTCCCCAGTGACCCCCAGCCCCTGGTGGCTTAGCAGAGAAGCCGCAGCTCAGTTACAAGAGCCCAGGCCCCCACTGTCGGGTTGAAGCCCACCCCAATATGTGCAGCACAGCCAAAGACCCCGCCAGGTCAGCAGCTGTCGGACGGACGCATGGCGCACGCTCCCCCACTCCACAGCCGACAGTGACCCCCACACCTGCACGGATCCGGCCCCCGGGCTCTCTCAGAGCCTGTCGTCTCCACAGGGTCCTCTACGGCCCTCCCAGTGGGCAACTGCCCCCTTCCTCCGGAACACAGAGCCTGAAGCAGAAACCCTCCCTGCTGCACCCGCCGGCGCTCCGGCGCCACCTGTGATGCCCCAGTGTCGGGGGCAGGTGGAGCCACGACCCCACAGCATGCCAGCACAGGCTGTCCTCCCTCCTCATGACAGGCTGGGACAGAGGCCCCCACCACACGACCACGCAGCCCCCGAGTGCACCCCCAGAAGCCCACGGCTAATGCCTACTTCCACCTCCCAAGCCCCGGGGCTGGGGAAAACCCCCAGGGACCCAGGCTCACATCCGGCCAAGGAAAGCACGGGAGCCGGGTCCCTGGGCATCGGCACACGCTGACGTGTTCCTCGGCTGCTCTGAGGACGCCCACCCAGCATGCCATGCAGCACACGGCGCCCACGCAGGACGACGCACGGCCCCGTCCTACTTACCAGACCTGCCCCACGTTGACCAGGGACAGGTAGAGGACCCAGAGCGCAGCCATGAGCACCATGTTGGCACAGCCGGTTATCAGCACGAAGAATGAGATGCCTAGCCCCAGGACAGCAAAGGCGTCCAGGCTGGTGTCCATGTGCGACCAGTCCAGCAGCCAGAAGGCGGTGGGCGCGTAGCTCCAGGCATCCCAGCCGACCCTGCCCTGGAAGTGCTGCCGGACGCTCTCCAGGTACAGCCTGCAGGGCAGCAGCCCGCGGTCCCCGATCAGCTGCTTGTTCTGATGCAGAGCCACCAGGAACGCCACGACTGCAAGGAGAGAGGACAGAGAGTGAGCACCAAGCCCTGCGGCGTCTCCACACTCACACACAGGGGGCTGCAGGGGGCTGGGGCGGGGCTGAGGGGGGCCAGGGCAGGGCTGAGGGGGACCAGGAGGGGACGGGGGACCAGGGCAGGGCTGCGGGGGACCAGGGCTTGGACTCCAAGCTGCACTGAAGCAGTGGGAGCACCTTCGCAAAACGGAAAATCCTGGAAAACCGCAGCTGCAGATGACGCAGAGTGGGCACAGCAGTCACACAGGTGGTGATGCGCCCACAGGAACTGGACACAAACCACACGAGACACGCTGGGGCTGGGGCTGCAGCACAGCATGTAAAACCACAGCCTGCAGTGCCGGCATCCATAGGGGTGCCGGTTCAGGTCCTGGCTGCTCCTTTTCCAATCCAGCTCTCTACGTATGGCCTGGGAAAGCAGTGGAAGATGGCCCAAGTATCTGGGCCCCTGCATCTACGTAGGGGACCTGGAAGAAGCTCTTGGCTCCTGGCTTCAGATTGGTGCAGCTCCAGCCATTGTGGCCAATTGGGGAGTGAACCAGCAGATGGAAGACTCTCTCTCTCTCTCTCTCACACACACACACACACACACACACACTGACTCTCTATCTCTCTCTCTCACACACACATACACACACTCTCTGACTCTGCCTCTCTGTAACTCTGCCTACTTATGGCCTGGGAAACCAGAGGAAGACGGCTCAAGGGTTCGGACTCCTGTTCCCATGTGGGAGACCTGGCTTTGGCCTGGCCCAGTCCTGATCACTACAGCCGTCTGGGGAGCTACCTGGAAGCTCCCTCCCCTCTCTCTGTAATTTAATTTCAAATAAATAAATCTTAAGGGCTAGTGCTGCGGCATAGCAGGTAAAGCCACCACCTGCAGTGCCAGCATCCCATATGGGCGCTGTTTCAAGTCCCAGCTGCTCCACTTCTAATATAGTTCCCTGCTAATGTGCTTGGGAAAGCAGTGGAAGATGGCCCAAGTCCTGGGGCCCCTGTACCTGTGTGGGAGACCTGGAAGAAGCTCCTGGCTCCTGGCTTCAGATTGGCATAGCTCCAGCCATTGTGGCCATTTGGGGAGTGAACCAGCAGATGGAAGACCGACCTCCCTCTCTCTCTGTAATTCTGCCTCTCAAATAAAGATTAGCAAGAACACAAAACTGAAATTTATAAAATGTAGTATCTAACCATCTAGTGTCAAATACCAGAAATCAGTGACAAAGCTGTCTGGAAATACACTCACACTGGAAATTAAAACACGTACTTACACACAGATCTCTAACTTCCAACATTCGTTTACTTATTTTACTTGAGGCACAGAGAGACAAGGAGGGAAACATCTACTGGTTCTGTCGGCAAGTTCTCACAGCGGTCACGGCTGGGCCGGGCTGAAGCCAGGACCCTGGGCCTCAAGGCAGGTCTCTCACACGGACGGCAAGGACCCCGCGACGTGCACCAGCACCCGCTCGCTCCAGCACCCGTGCTCCCAGAAGCTGGAGTCAGCAGTGGAGCTGAGAATCCTGCCCAGGCCCCACACGGGGTGCAGCTCCCAGCCAGCACCGCAACTGCTCTACCCAACCCCTGCCCGGGACCCAGGAACTTTTTTTTTTGACAGGCAGAGTGGACAGTGAGAGAGAGACAGAGAGAAAGGTCTTCCTTTCCTGTGGGTTCACAGCCCCCACAACGGCTGCTGCGGCAGGCAAACCACACCTGGGCCATCCTCCACTGCACTCCCGGGCCACAGCAGAGGGCTGGCCTGGAAGAGGAGCAACCAGGACAGAATCCGGCACCCCGACCGGGACTAGAACCCGGGGTGCTGGCGCCGCAGGTGCCGGCCAACCCAGGAACTTTTAAATGGCAGGCACAGGAGACATTACAACATACTTCTAACTGGAAGACAACGAGACTCAGCCCAGAAGAGCTGGGGGAGGTGCTGAGGGCAGGTGCTGCTGCGACCCCACCTCACACGGAGAGTGAGGCCTGGGCTGACCCGGCTCCGAGGGAGCAGGCGACCCGAGCTGAGCTCCCGGATGATGCGGGCACTGGGGGAACAAATGGACTGAAAACACCCCTCCCTCTCCCTCTCTTTTTCTCCCTCCCTCTCTCTTTAGGGAAAAACTAAAACCCAAACCAGGCCACGTGGGATGCTACCGCGGCAGTGCAATGCACCGTGAGACACTCATGTGGGAAGAGACAAAGATCTCAAACACAGTGAACCTTAGGAATCCAGACAGAAGGCAAATTATACCAAAACAGGGAAGCAAAGTTTAAAAGAGCAGCAATCAATGAAATTGGGATTAGGACAAAGAATAGAGAAAAAGGAGCGAAATCAAAAGTTTTTTTTTTTTTTTTAAAGGCAGAGAGAGACAGAGATGGGGAGAGAGCGAGCGCACGCGCACGCGGGCTGTCTTCCCTCTGCTGATTCACGCCCCAGCTGGCTGCAAATGGCTGGGGCTGGGCCAGGCCAAAGCCAGGAGCTTCTTCCGGATCCCACATGGAGGTGGGGGCCCAAGCACTGGCCATCTTCCACAGCTTTCCCAGGCTAAATCAGCAGGGAGCTGGGTCAGAAGTGGAGCAGCCAGGACTCAAACTGGCGCCCATATGGGATGCCGGGGCTGCAGGCCATGGCTTTAACCCTCTGCACCACAGCACCGGCCCCCAAAGATCGTTCTCTAGAGGGCTGTTTCAGTAACAGCCCTCTTGACAGGCTAGCAGAAAGGAAATGATGGAGACATGGACCCTGGACAGGAAAAGAGAACACACGGGAGAGACAGTCACCAGGACCGCCCGTCTCTCCCGACCCCATGGCACAGAGGGCGCCGTCACAGGACCGCCCGTCTCTCCCGACCCCACGGCACAGAGGGCGCCGTCACAGGACCGCCCGTCTCTCCCGACCCCGCAGCACAGAGGGCGCCGTCACAGGACCGCCCGTCTCTCCCGACCCCGCAGCACAGAGGGCGCCGTCACAGGACTGCCCGTCTCTCCCACCCCGCGGCACAGAGGGCGCCGTCACAGGACCGCCCGTCTCTCCCACCCCACGGCACAGAGGGCGCCGTCACAGGACCGCCCGTCTCTCCCACCCCACGGCACAGAGGGCGCCGTCACAGGACCGCCCGTCTCTCCCGATCCCGCAGCACAGAGGGCGCCGTCACAGGACCGCCCGTCTCTCCCACCCCACGGCACAGAGGGCGCCGTCACAGGACCGCCCGTCTCTCCCACCCCGCAGCACAGAGGGCGCCGTCACAGGACCGCCCGTCTCTCCCACCCCACGGCACAGAGGGCGCCGTCACAGGACCGCCCGTCTCTCCCACCCCGCAGCACAGAGGGCGCCGTCACAGGACCGCCCGTCTCTCCCGACCCCACGGCACAGAGGGCGCCGTCACAGGACCGCCCGTCTCTCCCACCCCGCAGCACAGAGGGCGCCGTCACAGGACCGCCCGTCTCTCCCGACCCCACGGCACAGAGGGCGCCGTCACAGGACCGCCCGTCTCTCCCACCCCACAGCACAGAGGGCGCCGTCACAGGACCGCCCGTCTCTCCCGACCCCACGGCACAGAGGGCGCCGTCACAGGACCGCCCGTCTCTCCCACCCCGCAGTACAGAGGGCACCGTCGCAGCCACAAGGGACGGAATGCGCTGCAGCCAGCAGCACCCTCAGGCACAGGGCTGGGGCAGCACGCAGACGTCACCGTATCAGGAGACCCGCGCATGGGGAAGCCGGGGACTGCAAACCTTCAGCCAATGGGGGGCTGTGGGGACCACCGTGGGCACCCACGGCCAAGATCATGCTGAGACCATTCTCTGTGCCCTCGCAAGCACAGTAATGGGAAAGGCACAGGCGGGACACTTGGAAACAAGCCCGACTTTTTTTTTTTTTTTTTTTTTTTTTGTGACAGGCAGAGTGGACAGTGAGAGAGAGAGACAGAGAGAAAGGTCTTCCTTTGCCGTTAGTTCACCCTCCAATGGCTGCCGCGGTCGGCGCGCTGCGTCCGGCGCACCGCCATCCGATGGCAGGAGCCAGGTGCTAGGTGCTTTTCCTGGTCTCCCATGGGGTGCAGGGCCCAAGCACTTGGGCCATCCTCCACTGCACTCCTGGGCCACAGCAGAGGGCTGGCCTGGAAGAGGGGCAACCGGGACAGAATCCGGCGCCCCGACCGGGACTAGAACCCGGTGTGCTGGCACCGCAAGGCGGAGGATTAGCCTGTTGAGCCACGGCGCCGGCCCACAAGCCCAACTTTATTACGGAGTCCCCAAAAACAAATGACAAAAACCCAAGAATGCACCTTTTGGAATTAACGCGTCCATGAGGCTGAACACACACTCAGAAGGCAACTGTGCTCCGATAGAGCAGCAAAGAATACACAGAAGCAGGAACGCTCACAGCTCGTGAGGCCGCCCTGGGGAAGCACGAAGCTAACAGAAGGGGCCGGCGCTGTGGCGCAGTGGGTTAACGCCCTGGCCTGAAGCACCGGCGTCCCATATGGGCGCTGGTTTGAGTCCCAGCTGTTCCACTTCCGATCTAGCTCTCTGCTGTGGCCTGAGAAAGCAGTGGAAGATGGCCCAAGTGCTTGGGCCCCTGCACCCACGTGGGAGACCGGGAAGAAGCTCCTGGCTTCAGATCAGCACAACTCTGGCCATTGAGGCCATTTGAGTGAACCAGAGGATGGAAGACCTTTCTCTCTGTCTGTCCCTCTCATTGTCTGTAACTCTACCTCTCTAATAAATAAATAAAAAACTTTTTTTGTTTGTTTGTTTGTTTTTTTTTTTGACAGGCAGAGTGGGCAGTGAGAGAGAGAGACAGAGAGAAAGGTCTTCCTTTGCCGTTGGTGCACCCTCCAATGGCTGCCGCGGTCGGCGCGCTGCGGCCGGCGCACCACGCTCATCCCATGGCAGGAGCCAGGTGCTAGGTGCTTTTTCCTGGTCTCTCATGGGGTGCAGGGCCCAAGCACTTGGGCCATCCTCCACTGCACTCCCGGGCCACAGCAGAGAGCTGGCCTGGAAGAGGGGCAACCGGGACAGAATCCGGCGCCCCGACCGGGACTAGAACCCGGTGTGCCGGCGCCGCAAGGCGGAGGATTAGCCTGTTGAGCCACGGCGCCGGCTATAAATAAAAAACTTTTAAAAACAAAAGATCTAACAGAATGCCAGAACCTGCATATGGGAAATCACAAGACACCCCCGAAAGCAACCAGGGAGATCTGGATACGCAAGGAGACGCCGAGCCCGTGGGCTGAGGAGTCGGAACTACAGGGTGCCTCCGGCAGCAGGCCAGCACGAGCTCTGGCTTTCAGAGGGACGCCCACGACCTCCGGCCAGCTGGCCCACGCTCCGGTCAAGGGCTGCGACAAGGCCGGGGGACAGCAGACCCCTGAGGGCCACTCCTGGAGCAGGTGCAGGGGGTGTAAACCCAGTACCCACTGAATCCGAACACACACCACCTCCACTTCTGCTGCCCCACAGGAGAAAACACTGCCAGACCTGCCCACCTG
Source organism: Sylvilagus floridanus (assembly GCA_949820135.1). Classification (NCBI taxonomy): domain Eukaryota; kingdom Metazoa; phylum Chordata; class Mammalia; order Lagomorpha; family Leporidae; genus Sylvilagus; species Sylvilagus floridanus. Next base: position 48,310,885 of record OX463234.1, on the reverse strand, counting down.
GAGCCCACGGGGAAGCTGTCCCGCCCACCTGGAGCCCACGGGGAAGCTGTCCCGCCCACCTGGAGCCCACGGGGAAGCTGTCCCGCCCACCTGGAGCCCACGGGGAAGCTGTCCCGCCCACCTGGAGCCCACGGGGAAGCTGTCCCGCCCACCTGGAGCCCACGGGGAAGCTGTCCCGCCCACCTGGAGCCCACGGGGAAGCTGTCCCATCCAGGTGAGCCCCCGGGTAAGCTTCCCCGTCCAGAGGTGCCCACAGGTAAGCTGTCCCGTCCAGGTGAGCCCACAGGGAAGCTGCCCCGTACAGAGGAGCCCACGGGTAAGCTTCCCCGTCCAGGTGAGCCCACAGGGAAGCTGTCCGGGTGAGCCCACGGGTAAGCTGCCCCTACCAGAGGAGCCCACGGGTAAGCTGTCCCACCCACCCTGGAGCCCACGGGGAAGCTGCCCCGTCCAGGTGAGCCCACGGGTAAGCTGCCCCGTCCAGGTGAGCCCACGGGTAAGCTGTCCCGTCCAGGTGAGCCCACGGGTAAGCTATCCCGTCCAAGTGAAACATGGGTAAGCTGTCCCGTCCAGGTGAGCCCACGAGTAAGCTGCCCCGTCCAGGTGAGCCCACGAGTAAGCTGCCCCGTCCAGGTGAGCCCACGGGGAAGCTGTCCCGTCCAGGTGAGCCCACGGGTAAGCTATCCCGTCCAAGTGAGCCCACAGGGAAGCTGTCCCATCCAGGTGAGCCCCCGGGTAAGCTTCCCCGTCCAGAGGTGCCCACGGGTAAGCTGTCCGGGTGAGCCCACGGGTAAGCTGCCCCGTCCAGGTGAGCCCATGGGTAAGCTGTCCCGCCCACCCTGGAGCCCACGGGTAAGCTGTCCCATCCAGGTGAGCCCACGAGTAAGCTGCCCCGTCCAGGTGAGCCCACGGGGAAGCTGTCCCGTCCAGGTGAGCCCACGGGTAAGCTGTCCCGTCCAGGTGAGCCCACGGGGAAGCTGCCCCGTCCAGAGGAGCCCACAGGTAAGCTGTCCCATCCAGAGGTGCCCACGGGTAAGCTGTCCGGGTGAGCCCACGGGTAAGCTGCCCCGTCCAGGTGAGCCCATGGGTAAGCTGCCCCGTCCAGGTGAGCCCACGGGGAAGCTGTCCCGTCCAGGTGAGCCCACGGGGAAGCTGTCCCGTCCAGGTGAGCCCACGGGGAAGCTGTCCCGTCCAGGTGAGCCCACGGGTAAGCTGTCCCGTCCAGGTGAGCCCACGGGTAAGCTGTCCCGTCCAGGTGAGCCCCCGGGTAAGCTGCCCTGTCCAGAGGAGCCCACAGGGAAGCTGCCCCGTACAGAGGAGCCCACGGGGGAGCTGTCCGGGTGAGCCCACAGGTAAGCTGTCCCGCCCACCCTGGAGCCCACGGGTAAGCTGTCCCGTCCGGGTGAGCCCACGGGAAAGCTGTCCTAGCTGGGTGAGCCCACGGGTAAGCTGTCCCGTCCAGGTGAGCCCCCGGGTAAGCTGCCCTGTCCAGAGGAGCCCACAGGGAAGCTGCCCCGTACAGAGGAGCCCACGGGGGAGCTGTCCGGGTGAGCCCACAGGTAAGCTGTCCCGCCCACCCTGGAGCCCACGGGTAAGCTGTCCCGTCCGGGTGAGCCCACGGGTAAGCTGTCCTAGCTGGGTGAGCCCACGGGTAAGCTGCCCGGGTGGCCCTGCACTGTGTTAACAGGATCCGGGTCTTCATTCTCGGGCCTTGGCAGTCTTCTCAGGTCAGAAGGCGATACCCACTCTACAAACCTCCTGGGTCTGACCCACAGACCTAGCACCACCTCAGCCAGGAGGCCCAGCCAGCAGGGGGCGCTGAGCGAGCACCTCAGAGCCGGCGGCGATGCCCACACGCCCCAGCAGAGGGCCAGCAGGGAGGGTACTGACCAAGCACGTCAGACACCAGCAGCGATGCCCACACGCCCCAGCAGAGGGCCAGCAGGGAGGGTACTGACCGAGCACGTCAGACGCCAGCGGCGATGCCCACACGCCCCAGCAGAGGGCCAGCAGGGAGGGTACTGACCGAGCACGTCAGACGCCAGCGGCGATGCCCACACGCCCCAGCAGAGGGCCAGCAGGGAGGGTACTGACCGAGCACGTCAGACGCCAGCGGCGATGCCCACGCGCCCCAGCAGATTGCCAGCAGGGAAGGTACTGACCGAGCACGTCAGACGCCAGCGGCGATGCCCACACGCCCCAGCAGAGGGCCAGCAGGGAGGGTACTGACCGAGCACGTCAGACGCCGGCGGTGATGCCCACACGCCCCAGCAGATTGCCAGCAGGGAGGGTACTGACCGAGCACATCAGACGCCGGCGGCGATGCCCACACGCCCCAGCAGATTGCCAGCAGGGAGGGTACTGACCGAGCACGTCAGACGCCAGCGGCGATGCCCACACGCCCCAGCAGAGGGCCAGCAGGGGGTGCTGAGCGAGCATGTCAGAGCCGGCGGCAATGCCCACGCGCCCCAGCAGACTGCCTGGCCTGGAGTCCCAGCTCTCCTCCACCAGCACCCTGCTCACCACACCCTGGGAGGCAGCAGGGACAGCTCAAGTAGATAGGCCCCTGCCACCCACAGGGGAGACCTGGACTGGGTCCCCAGGTCCCAGCTTTGCACTGGTCCAACCCTGAAGACTGCAGGCATTCTGGGGGTGAACTGACCAATGGGAGTGCACTCTACTCCCCCCGAAGGAAATAAAGGTTTAAAAATCCATGTGTGTGTATTTTTCTTTTTAAGGTACCCTGGGACATTAATAAGCTCATCCTAAACTGTACAGAGAAAAGCAAGAGTAGCATCACCACAATGAGTTTGAGGGCCCAGCGCTGTGGCACAGCGGGTAGATGCAGTGCCGGCATCCCATACAGGCGCTGGTTCGAGTCCCAGCTGCTCCACTTCCGATCCAGCTCTCTGCTAATGCACCGGGAGAGCCGTGGACGACGGCCCGAGCCCCTGGCCCTGCACCACGTGGGAGACCTGGGGGAGGCTCCCGGCTCTGGAGCATCTCAGCTCCGGCCGTTGCAGCTGACTGGGGAGCGAACCAGCGGCTCGAAACTCGCTCTTTCTCGCTCGCTCGCTCGCGCGCTCTCACCCTACCTCTCAAATAAAGCGAAATTTAAATCTTGAAAAAAGAAAAGGCCGGCACGTTGGACTTTCTCCAAATGCAAAACGTCACAAGAAACAGCCACAGACGGGGAAGACGTGCAAACCTCGGCTTCGGTCAGGGATCCGTACCCAGAATGCTCACAGCCCAGCACAAAGCCCACGGTGCGACCTGCGACGTGGGCAGAACGCCACAGTGCAGGAATCCTGAACAGACCCGGGACGGTCGGCTCACTCAGACACAGGCGCAGGGAAGCAGGCTCGGGGCACTCGCCCCCAGGGCGACGCCGATGGAGACCAGCGAGTGCTGGACCCCAGCACCAGCGCCGAGGGCCCGATTCCAGTCCTGGCTCCACCTCCAGCTCCCTGACCCAGTGCAGCCTGGGAGGCAGCAGTGCCGGCCCCAGGACCTGGGCTCCCGCCGCTCACCCGGGAGACCCAGACTGCATTTCTAGATCCTGCTTCAGCCATCGATGGCGTGAACCAACTGACAAGGGAGCTGTGTCTCCACCTTCCAAGTAACTAGGCAAATAAATAAAAATTAAAAACCACAACAAGGGGCCGGCGCTGTGGTGAGTGGGCTGAGCCTCTACCAGTGGTGCCGGCATCGCATACAGGCCCCAGTTCAAGTCCCGGCTGCTCCTCTTCCCATCCAGCTCCCAGCTATGGCCTGGGAAAGCCGTGGAAGATGGCCCAAGTCCCTGGGCCCCTGCACCCGTGTGGGAGACCTGGAGGCAGCTCCTGGCTCCTGGCTTCGGATGGGCCCAGCTCCGGCCCTTGCAGCCATTTAGGGAATGAACCAGCGGATGGAAGACTCTCTCTCCCTCTGTCTGCCTCTCAAATACATAAATACATCTTTAAAAAAACAGTTTAGGAACACAGCTCTGAGGCAGGAAACTTCCTATGCATCAGAGAAAATGAACGTAGTTAGTCTCCGTCTACAATCCGAAGCCAAGGCCGGCAATGCACACGGCACGTTGAGCCGCTGCCTGAGACACCAGCAAGCCACAGGGCGCCCGCCCCACTGCCGATCCAGCTCCCGGGAGACCCAGCCCAGCCCCAGCTGCTGCAGCCAACTGGGGAGTGAACCAGCAGACAGAAGATCCTGCACCTGCTTCAAATAAATAAAAAGTAATCCTTAAATGAAAAAATGAAATCCAATCTATTCAACTCTGGAACACGAAGACTATCTGGGAAGGAAGAGGAATTTCCACAGAGCATCAAGCCCCCCCCCCCCCGCCCCCGCAGCTTCCCGGCACAGGAGAGGGGCGCAGGCCCGCGCCTTCCTAAAGAGCCAGCAGGGCCGGATCCACCTGTGAGCTCACCAGGGAACAGCACCCCTGAGGCAGAGACAGCCGTGCAGCGGGCGCCCCTCACCCCCCGCCACCCCGGGGACACGACTGCGCCGGCCAGGAGAGCCTTCGAAGTGTGGCTTCCATAGGACGTGACCTGAGAAGTCCCCTGCTCCCCCACGGATCGCGCAGAGAGCTCCACTCCTGGGGCCCGGGGCGTCCACCTCCTCGTCCATGCAGCTTTACTGGGGGGCAGCCCAAGCCTGCCAGGTGAGCCGTTCCCACGGCCGTGCAACGGGAGCCGGCTGTCAGCTCTGGTGCCAAGTCGCCAGGGCCAGGAGAGCCCTGTCCAGGAGTGCAGGCACAGAGGCGGGACTGCAGAGCGGCTGGATTCTAAGAGCTCCGCGGAGGAGACTGGGCCATGCAGGAGGCCACGCACGGCACACGCTGAACGGCCCACCCTGGCCATAGTGGTACCCTCGCCCCCCCCCAAGATCTGCACGCCAACCTTGAGTGGAGACGCCGGACAGCAGGGCAGGCTGCCCACGCCAGCACCTCCAGTGTGCCCTCGCCTGACCGCACGGCACCGGCTCCAGCGCAGACGCCTCCTGGGCAGGTCTGACCCCTGGGAACATCCTTTGGTTCCTTCCAGGCACACTCACGCGCTGGCTGACCACGCGGGCTGCGTGAGGGGCGGTGCGGCAGTGGGTCCACACCTGCTTCCTGAGAAGGGCCCCAGGGCGCTGCCGGGAGCCTTGGCTGGCGGCCATCCTGCCCGTCCGTGGCAGAGCGGTCTCCACGCCGTGCCTGTGTGACACCCTTGGCCTGTACCCGACTGCCTGGGCCTGAGTCCCAGCTCCTCCACCTCCCACTCAGCTGCCAGCTAACGCAGACCCGGGGGCAGCAGGGGCGGCTCGAGGGCCCGGGCCCTGCTCCCCCGTGCGAGGCCCAGGTGGAGCTCCTGACTCGGCCTGGGCCGGCTCCAGCTGCTGCAGCGCTGAGTGAATGCGCAGGTGGAAGCTCGCTCGCTCGCTCGCTCTCCCTCTCCTCTCAAATAAAAATGTAAGGAAGCAAATGTCCAATGCCGACCAGCTGTGATTAGCTCTTGCTCTCAAGCGGCTCACCCGCACGACCCTCCCGGCGCTGTCACTCCCAACGCCAGCCAACTCCGCGGTGCAGCGGCCACCGGCACGAGCCTCGCTCCCCAGGCCTCCAAGGCAGCTGCAAGGCCGCACGCCTCGCCCACCTCCCGCCCAGCCTGGCTCCGCTGGGGGGCGGCTTCCCCAGGGCCAGGAGCCGCTAGCCCACGCTCCCTCCCCACGCCACGCCTTCCGTCCACCTTCCCACCTAGAGCCACTGCAGAAGGCAGCTCGGCACTGGGGGCTGAGGTCGAGCTGAGCGAGGGTGCACCCCGCCTCTCCCTCGGCCTGGTCTGGAAGGCTCCCGGGGAGGGGTGCCGTCAGTGCTGAGTCAGCCTCAGCGAACACGGGGTCACACCCAGTAATTCACGGCCCCCAGAAAGGGGCAGTGACCTGGGGCAGCGAGGGCTTCACAGCCGGGCCGTGCGTCGCTGCTACTCCGACCACCACGACCCTGAAGGCAGCCCCCAGGCACCCACCCCTCTGCAAGAGCACAAGCCCCACGCCTGGGTCTCATAGCTCCGGCCAGGTCTCGTCACAGAGCTGCTCCTGGGGACGCAGTGCCACCTGTCCACCTCCCCTCCGCAGCCTCAGCCTGCCCAGGTGCCTCTCAGGGCCTGAGCACACGGTGTGTCCAGGTGTGGGTGCGGCACTTGGGACACTCAGGCCACCTGGGGTGGGGCCCACAGGGCTCTGCACACCGACCCGGCCCCCGGGGGCACAGCACACAGCGGCTGCTCTATGAGCTCGGTTCCCCATGCAAGCTGGCCCGGGACCCGAGCCCGCGGTGACAGGTGGGCCGTGCTTTCCAGCGGCTTGGGCAGTGCCTGTTAAGACCCTGCTTTCTAGCCAGTGCTGCGGCTCACTAGGCTAATCCTCCGCCTTGCGGCGCCGGCACACCGGGTTCTAGTTCCGGTTGGGGCATCAGATTCTGTCCCGGCTGCCCCTCTTCCAGGCCAGCTCTCTGCTGTGGCCCGGGAGTGCAGTGGAGGATGGCCCAAGTGCTTGGGCCCTGCACCCCATGGGAGACCAGGAGAAGCACCTGGCTCCTGGCTTTGGATCAGCACAGTGCGCCGGCTGCAGCGCGCCGGCCGCAGCGGCCATTGGAGGGTGAACCAACGGCAAAAGGAAGACCTTTGTCTCTCTCTCTCACTGTCCACTCTGCCTATAAGGAAAAAAAAAAAAAAAACCTGCTTTCTGACAGCCACCATCGGGGGTCCTGGGAACCCAGAACTGTGTGCACTGCGGCGAGAGCCCCTCCCCAGGCCCACACACTGGGACGTTTCCACAGACCTCTAGGGCCACACAGGGGAACTCACGTCAGCGCAGGCGCCAAGCCGGGCACACAGAGTCCCGGTGCAGGGGGGCGGCCGTGCCCCCCATGGGACGCTTCCCTGGTCTCCACCCCGCACGCCCAGCGCCGTCTCTGGGGGGCATCTGCAGAGCACGCTGCCCCCGTCCAGCCACAAGCTCTGCGTACAGCCAGCGCCCAGTGAACGCCTTGGAGGGCCCTGGCTTCAGCGCCAGCCACAGGAAAACAAGGGGCTCGCTACGAGGGAGATGCAGCCAGCCGCCCTTCATCCTGAGCCAAGCCAGAAAACCACGTCCTGACAAGACGGGGCTGTTCCACCCCAGACACGAGGCGGGGAACAGAACGCGGGTCCGGGCCGACCCCAGACACTAGGTGGGGAACAGGACGCGGGGCCCGGGCCGACCCCCAGATACCAGGCGGGGAACAGGACGCGGGGCCCGGGCCGACCACAGACACGAGGCGGGGAACAGGACGCGGGGCCCGGGCCGACCCCCAGATACCAGGCGGGGAACAGGACGCGGGGCCCGGGCCAACCCCCAGATACCAGGCGGGGAACAGGAAGCGGGGCCCGGGCCGACCCCAGACACCAGGTGGGGAACACAACAGGGGTCCAGGCCAACCCCCAGATACCAGGCGGGGAACAGGAAGCGGGGCCCGGGCCGACCCCAGACACCAGGTGGGGAACACAACAGGGGTCCGGGCCGACCCCAGACACGAGGCGAGGAACAGGACGCGGGTCCGGGCAGGCAACCGCACTGTGCCCCCGCTCAGCACTGGCTCACTGCAGCTCCTGTCAGAGGTCCAGGAAGTGGATGACGCCTGAGCACAGCCCCGCAGGGAAGAACCCCTCGTGGGAGGCCCGCGGGCTCCCCACGGCACCCGCACAGCGGCTCCGGCTTCTCTGCTTGTCTGGGCCCCTGGGCACGGAGCTGCAGCCCCGCCTGCCCCCAGGGGCCGTCCCGTCCACTCGGGGAATGTTCCTTGTGGGTCCCCACGCCCACAGCAAAACGCTGGGAGTCAGACGCTGGGCACCTGCTAGGGCTGGGGGCGGGCGCCGGCCAGGTCGGCGAGATGGCAGCAGGGGCCAGCGGGGCGGCGACGCGATGGACTTGGGGCCGGCTCTCGGCCAGGGGGTCAAGTCCGCAACTGACCAGCCCCTGTGGGACCGCACAGCTGCGCCTGCCCTGCCCTGTCCCCAGCTCGGCCTCCGGGACGGGGCCGCGCACCAGACACTTCCACGCGGCAAATGCTCCAGCCGCGAGGCCACGGTCGCCCTCCCCCCCGCCCCCCGCAGGCCGCCCCGACCCGGAGGGCGGGAACACGGCCGCAGGTGCTGGGGTCACCACCCGATGCCTCCGGGGGCCCTGCAGGAGGTGCGGTGCCGGGCTGGGTGCGGGGCGCCGCTGTGGGGGTCCTGGGGGCCGGGGCGCAGGTGTGGGGGTCCTAGGGGGTGGGGAAGGGGGCGGGGCGCAGGTGTGGGGGTCCTAGGGGGCGGGGCAGGGGCGGGGCGCAGGTATGGGGGTCCTAGGGGGCGGGGCAGGGGGCGGGGAGCAGGTGTGGGGTCCTAGGGGGCGGGGCAGGGGGCGGGGAGCAGGTGTGGGGGTCCTAGGGGGCGGGGCAGGGGGCGGGGAGCAGGTGTGGGGGTCCTGGGGAACGAGCAGGGGCCGGGGCGCAGGTGAGGGGGTCCTAGGGGGCGGGGCAGGGGGCGGGGAGCAGCTGTGGGGGTCCTAGGGGGCGGGGCAGGGGCGGGGCGCAGGTGTGGGGGTCCTAGGGGCGGGGCAGGGGGCGGGGCGCAGATGTGGGGGTCCTGGGGAACGAGCAGGGGCGGGGCGCAGGTGAGAGGGTCCTGGGGGCAGCTGTGGGGGCCCTAGGGGGCGGGGCAGGGGCGGGGCGCAGGTGAGGGGGTCCTGGGGGCAGCTGTGGGGGCCCTAGGGGGCGGGGCAGGGGGCGGGGAGCAGGTGTGGGGGTCCTAGGGGGCGGGGCAGGGGCGGGGCGCAGGTGTGGGGTCCTGGGCGCAGGTGAGGGGGTCCTAGGGGGCGGGGCAGGGGCGGGGCGCAGGTGTGGGGTCCTAGGGGCGGGGCAGGGGGCGGGGAGCAGCTGTGGGGGTCCTGGGGGGCGGGGCAGGGGGCGGGGCGCAGATGTGGGGGTCCTGGGGAACGAGCAGGGGCGGGGCGCAGGTGAGAGGGTCCTGGGGGCAGCTGTGGGGGCCCTAGGGGGCGGGGCAGGGGCGGGGCGCAGGTGAGGGGGTCCTGGGGGCAGCTGTGGGGGCCCTAGGGGGCGGGGCAGGGGGCGGGGAGCAGGTGTGGGGGTCCTAGGGGGCGGGGCAGGGGCGGGGCGCAGGTGTGGGGTCCTGGGCGCAGGTGAGGGGGTCCTAGGGGGCGGGGCAGGGGCGGGGCGCAGGTGTGGGGTCCTAGGGGCGGGGCAGGGGGCGGGGAGCAGCTGTGGGGGTCCTGGGGGGCGGGGCAGGGGCGGGGCGCAGGTGTGGGGCCCTAGGGGGCGGCCCAGGCTCCCGTCACTCACAGTAAACGAAAGCGAGAGCCCGCAGGAGCACAATCCTGGTCAACCAGAAGGTGCCCTCACGGAGACGGTCCGGGCAGCCCGCGGGGTCGTGGCCCTGCGGGGGTGGCGACCTTGGCTGCGGGTCCGCGTCCCCAGCCTTCCGCCTCCTCAGAGACTCCTCGGGCGCCGCCATTGCTGGGCCTCCACGACGCATGCGTGGAGAGGGCGGTGCGCGCATGCTCCGCCTCCGCCCGGACGCCACGCCCCTCGGCCGGCCCTGCGCGCTCGTGCCCCGCCTCCGCCCGACGCCACGCCCCTCGGCCGGCCGGGCTCTGCGTGGAGCCCGCGTCACCGGGAGGCGCTGTCCCGCGCTGTGCTCTGCGGGCGCGGGGAGCGAGGCCGGGAGAGCGCGCCCGGGGGCCTCCCAGCTGCCGCGCGCTGCTCTCGCCTCGGCTCCGCCGGGAGGACGCCGGGCGAGGGTCCCAGCCAGACAGGGACCGAGGGGGCGCGGCCTGGGGTCGCCCCCGCCCCGCCCCGCGGAGTGCCCAGCAGTGGTCAGGGCTGGACCCAGCCCTGGAGAGCGAGGCCGCCCAGGTGGTGCGCACGCTGGTCAGTGCGGGGGTGGGCTCGGGCTGCCGCAGGACGCCGGGCCTGGGAGTCCACGCGAGTGTCGGGGCTGCGCATTAGACTCCGCCTGGGGCCCGCGCTGTGGCCTAGCGGGTAAGGCCGCCTGCGGTGCCGGCATCCCATGTGGTGGCTGGTTCGAGACCCGGCTGCTCCATCCAGCTCTCTGCTGTGGCCTGGGAGAGCAGTGGAAGATGGCCCAAGTCCTGGGCCCCTGCACCCGCGTGGGAGACCTGGAAGAAGCTCCTGGCTTCAGACAATCTGATTTCTGACTGCTGCGGCTATCTGGGGAGTGAACCAGAGGTGGAAGACCTCTCTGTCTCTCCTTCTCACTGTCTCTCCCTCTCTCTGTCTGTAACTCTGCCTTTTAAATAAATAAATACATCTTCAAAAACATAAAATAATAAAGACGCTGTCTGCGCGTGCTCCAGCGTCTCAGCATCCCCCGAGGTCCCCAGTGTTGGGCGGACGATGCCGGCGATCCCAGCGCGCGTCCTTACTGCCTGTGTGGCTGCCATCAGACCTTCACCCCTGCGCGTGATCAGACCTCCACCCCTGTGCATGATCAGACCTTCACCCCTGCACCGTCACCAGACCTTCACCCCTGCACTGCCATCAGAGCTTCACCCCTGTGCGTGATCAGACCTTCACCCCTGTGCCGCCATCAGAGCTTCACCCCTGTGCGTGATCAGACCTCCACCCCTGCGCATGATCAGACCTTCACCCCTGCACCGTCACCAGACCTTCACCCCTGCACTGCCATCAGAGCTTCACCCCTGTGCATGATCAGACCTCCACCCCTGCGCGTGATCAGACCTTCACCCTGCGCCACCATCAGACCTTCACCCCATGCCGCCATCAGACCTTCACCCCTGTGCGTGATCAGACCTTCACCCCTGTGCCGCCATCAGACCTTCACCCCTGTGCCGCCATCAGAGCTTCACCCCTGTGCCGCCATCAGAGCTTCACCCCTGTGCGTGATCAGACTTCCACCCCTGTGCGTGATCAGACCTTCACCCCTGTACTGCCATCAGACCTTCACCCCTGCACTGCCATCAGACCTTCACCCCTGTGCGTGATCAGACCTCCACCCCTGCGCATGATCAGACCTTCACCCCTGCACCGTCACCAGACCTTCACCCCTGCACTGCCATCAGACCTTCACCCCTGCGCGTGATCAGACCTTCACCCCTGTGCCGCCATCAGAGCTTCACCCCTGTGCGTGATCAGACCTCCACCCCTGTGCGTGATCAGACCTTCACCCCTGCACCGCGGGCCTTGAGAAGCCTGGCTCCCCGTGTCCGAGCTGGACCAGCGGCTGCTGGGCCCTCCCAGCCCCAGCCTCTCTCCCATTGCTGGGGGTCCCAGCATAGGTGGGCATCTTGGGCTGGGTCAAGCGGGGCTGCACTGGGGACGGCCTGGGCGTCTGCATGCCGCTGACCATCCAGCAAGGCCGCCTGTGCCCAGGCCAGCGCCCCGAGCGTGGTGCCTCTGAGGGCCCCCACCATGCAGGTGCTGGGTGCTGAGGGCGGGGGAGCCCGGCCGCTGTGCCCGGGCCCTGTCTGGGTGCCAGGGCCGCGCTGGGGCCGCACGGTGAGGAAGGACAGTGCTGCCATCAGGTGTGACCCGGTGCTGCTCCTCAGGTGGGCACAGCCCTCACAAAGGGCCCCTTTGTTCCCCGTGTTCCCCGCTGGGCCTGCCTTGTCCTCCCCAGAGCAGGGCACAATGGGGCATTGTGCGGGGCAGAGAAGGGCCCCTTGTTCCAGCGCTGCCGGCGCTCCGGGCTCCGGCTGCGGCTCCCTCTCTGGGCTTGCCCAGGGTGGGCAAGACGGGCAGAGGGGTCCTCCAAGCTCGTGTTCTCCCCGCAGGAAGCGCGGGTGCCCGCGGCAGAGGTCCCTCTGTCTCGCGTGGCTCAGCTCCTGCCCGTCTCACCCTGGATGTAGTTAGACGTGCCCAGGAGGAACGGGGCCGCGGCGCGTGCTGCGGCATGGGCAAACCCCAGGGGTGCACGCCAGAGACGGCTGCTGCTCATGCAGAGCTGGGCATCCGTGGACTGGGGTCGGGGAGGGGGAGGGACGGCGAGGGGCACCGGTCTCCTTCTGTGGGGGGAAGTCGTCCTTGAACTGGGCAGGTGGAGGCCGCAGCGGCCAGGACGCTCAGGCTGGAGTCGGGGGCTGCCGGCCGGCCGGGGTCCCCGAGCTCAGGCCCTGCAGGTCACAGGCACGCTGGGCGCCGCCCTGAGCTGCCTTTCGCCAACACGAGGAAACGCTCTCGAGCCAAACAGTGGGAGAAAAGTGCGCAGGATACAGGAGAGAGCGGCGGCCGCGGTGCGGCTCGACTTCCCAGGCTGCCTGGCGCTGGGCGAACAGGAGTGGAGAAATGGAGGGCAGTGGAGAGGGCAGGCGGCGCCCCCGGCACAGCCCCCGGGAGCAAAGCCCACGGCCGCGGGCTGGCTGTGCTCCCGGCAGCTGCAGAACGCTGTGGCGGGGGCTGAGCCCCTGTCAGCGCCTCGCCCAGCTGTCCCCGGGCTCCCCGGCTGGGCAGCCCTGCCGCGTCCCTGTCCTGCAGCTGCAGCCGGCTCTGGCACCCACAGGAACCCAGCTTGGGTCCAAAGCTAATCGTGTATCCTTCATTTACCCCAATTTTTCACATCCTGACATCTGTTGTGGGGGCAGGCCCCATCAGCGCCGTCGTCATTCATCTCTCTCTAGAGGGGTGCCCAGTTTGGGCTGCTCCTGCCCTGACTGTCCATTGGCCAAAACCCCGAGTGAGGCTGGCAGGTGCGGGCGGGCAGCGGGGGAGCAAGCAGGTGCCGCGCCATTTGCTGGGTGTCCTGGGACCAGCTGTTCCGCTTGGCTTCCACCACCCCTCTGCTGCCCCCTGGGTCTCAGGCACCAGCGCTGCCCCCAGCACCCCAGAGGGAGACGTGGCCTGAGCGGCCCTGCAAACCCTGGGCGGAGTGGACGGCACAGCCCTCCCGCCCCAGCAGGTAGCTTCCCTGCAGAGGAGCCCGAGGGAGGAGACGACAGGGCCATGATCGTCCCTTCTCCGGGAACCACACTCTGCCCAGCAGCCCCAGGACCGCCTGGGCAGGCAGGAGCTTGGCAGACACGGTCAGGCCCAGCCCACGGGCCCACTCGCAGGATCAGAGTGCCGGTCCGGCCCCCTGATGGCTCGGGGGGGCAGCAGCAGATGGCCAAGTGCTTGGGCCCCTGCACCACGTGGAGACCCACACAGAGCTCCTGCCCCTGGCTTTGGCCTGAACCAGCCCTGGCTATAACGGCCATCTGGGGCAGTGAACCAGCGGATGGAGTATCTCTGTCTCTGTAACTCTTTTAAATAAATAAATATTAAAAGGAAAAACCTCTACAAACCCAGATGGAGCCACAGAAGCGAGGAGACTCAGGCTCAGCCGTGGCCAAGGAACGCTGGGGAGCAACACCCCAGCCTGAGAAACGCAACTGTGGTGCCAGCCAGGCGAGGCGCCTGGACTGCCCGTCTTCAGGAGCAAGCTCGGTGGAGACGCCTGGGCCTTGCACTACACCGCGGAGGAACCCGCTCCCCTCTGCTTGGCCCACGTCCACACCACCACGCTTAGAGCGCGGACATGCGACATGGCAGGCCCCTCCTGCAGGCCATGTTCTCCCCGGCCTTTGGCACTAACGGGTCTCTTGGACCTTCCGTGGGGACCCAGACAGCTGGGCCGAGCCAGCCCCTCCCTGCCATTCACCCTCCCCAGCAGGACCAGCAGCAGGAGTCAGTTGGGGGCTCCACTTTGGGTTTTTTTTTTTTTAAGATTTATTTATTTATTTAAAAGGCACAGTTACAGACAGAGAGAGGGAGGGAGAGAGAGAGAGAGGTCTCCCTTCCACAGCAGTCAGAGCTGAGCTTGTCCGAAGCCAGGAGCCAGGAGCTTCTTCGGGGTCTCCCATGTGGGTACAGGGGCCCAAGGACTTGGACCATCTTCTACTGCTTTCCCAGGCCGCAGCAGAGAGCTGGATCAGAAGTGGAGCAGCCAGAACTCGATCCGGCGCCCACATGAGATGCCAGCACTGCAGGCGGCGGCTTTACCTGCAGGTTAACAGCACCGGCCCCTCCACTTTGGGTTTTAAGCTTGGGCGTCTGGGGCAAGAAGCCTCCAGAACCTGAGGGTGAAGCTTGGAAGGCGGCACACAGGCCTGGGAGGTCCACGGGGGCTCAGCTGGGCTTCAGGGTGAGCAGCCTCAGCGGTGGCCGGCTCCCCATCGGGCTTCACACCACTTCTGGGGGTGCCACGAGCACTCGAGAGGTGGACAGCACAGGTCTGTGGGCATGAGGGCCTGAAACTGGGCTGGAGACTTGGCCCCGGGGGCTGAGGGCTCGGGCTGGGGCTGGCGTCCGGTCTGTGGCGCGGGAGCAAGGCAAAGGGATCGCACCGCGTCCCGCGTGAGCAGGGGTGGGGCTGACTGCTTTACGGGACGGGGAAGTCCAGAGGAAGCACCACTTGACCCTGAGTCCCAACCACCGCGGCCAGGCGCGGCTTCCCCCGGGAAGTCGGCACTGGGTCGGGCGGGGCCGGCCGTGGTCCTCACCCCCACCAGGGGAGGCCGCCTGTGGGACCCCCGGGGCCACTCCAGCCCTGAAGGAGAGCAGAAGATACCGGGTGCAGCCGGAGGCTCGGGGCCCTGCCCCTCGGTGACCACCCGCCTGTCATGCGGCAGAAATGAGTTCAGGGTCTCCAGTCCCTGGGAGACGCACTGCCCCCACCCCCAAGACCGGCCACGCAGAGTCCCCCAGCGTCAGCGGTCACTCCCAGGCCGTGTGGGGCACCAGGGAGAGCCAGAGCTGCAGACACGGAGGGGCAGGCCGGAGCCCGCGGTCCCCTGAGCACACAGGGCCCGCAGCACAGCGGCAGCGCGGGACGGGTGAAGGCAGCCTGGCTCCAGCCGCGGGGGACTCGGCTCCTGCCGGGCTGGCTGCCCACACCACTGTTGTGTGAGAGCAAAGCGCAACCGGCAGGCCTGAGCCTGAGCAAGTGACCAGCTCACACCCAGACGGCCTGGTCAGCATCTCCCAGACTGCGCATTAGGGTTGTGGGACGCTCAGCTCTGAGCCCTGAGGGTCTGCCGCCAGGAGGCTGGACCCCTGAGGGGCACCAAGAGCCCCCGTCTGTCTTTACGGAGCCGCTGTCAGAGCAGCCCACCCCTCTCTGCTCCCAGCCTGCTCTCCGCCAGAGCAGCTGGTAATTAAAAGCACCAATTAATCTCCAAGGCTGTACTGGACAGGATGCCAACTGCCTGGCCGGACTGCCCTGACATGGGGGCTGAGGGAGGCCCAGGCCAGGGCTGTGGACACCCAGCGCACGCCAGCCCTGGGTCCACGGCCCGGGCCGACTGACCGCCAGGGAGAAGGGCAGGACATGCCGCCCGTGTCCGCGGCGGCACGTGGCAGCCCCTCCCACGCACACACAGGCTTCCTCAGTGCTGCCTGGGCCTGACTGGCTGCATCTGAGGCACAGGGGAGCCTGCAGCCCACACCCGCTCCTCTGCAGGTACACATGGAGCCTCCCCAGGGGCCGGGGCGGGAAGCTGCAGGTGTCACCTCTGCCCTGGCCCAAGGTCGGCCAGTCGGACGTCTCCCCACGCGGCAAATCCCATTAGAAGGCAGGAGCAGCTCCCACGGGACGAGCCTGCCCGAGCTGCAGGCCCCAGGGGCCCTCCATCCTCGCGTCCCCAGGGCCTGTACACAGGACACATCCCCAGAGGAGTGCTCCTGCCCCACTCTCTGTGCACAAGGCTGGACGCTTCACAGGAGCCCCTGGCCCACCCGTCCCTAAGACCCTTCCCTCGGGGCAGGTGGTTCGTCAGGACTCGCCGACGCCAACCCATCCCAGAACCGGCCTCGAGAAAGCCACTCCTGGTGTCCACCAGGGAGGCCGGGCACAGGCACGTCCCTGGGCCCTCAGGATGGGGCAGGGATGGGCACCGCCCACAAGCAGGAGCCCTGGGGAAGGGCGTGCGCCCCTCCCCGCCCGCCCTGAGTGGCCTGCACACGGGGTGGCCGTGCAGCCCGGGGAGGACCTCCCATCCACCCTGACAGATCCCTGTCTGGGACTGACCTCTCACACAATCTCCTTCCCTCAGGGGTCCCAGCAGTCACTTCCTGTGTTAAGGGACTCAGAGTGGACCCGTGCCCCTGCAGTGGCTAGGGGCAGGAGGAGAGGTGCCCTGCCCGCCCTGTGCACCTGCGCGCCCTCAGCAAAGGCCGTGGCTGTGGCCGTGGCCGGGATCTTGGTGGCACCAGGTGAGACGCTGTTGAGGCCAGTACCCCACACTGGAGCGCCGGTTCGAGTCCTGGCTGCTCGGCTTCCAGTGCAGCTCTCTGCTCACGCGCCCGGGAAGGCAGGGGGTGACGGCCCAGTGCTTGGGCCCCTGCCATCCACTTGGGAGACCCCGATGGAGTTTCTGGCTTCCAGCTTCAGTGTGGCCCAGCCCTGGCTGGGAGTGACGCGAAGAGGAAGGATCGATCTCACCTCTCCTCTCTGTTGCTCTGCCTTTCAAATAGCTACACAAGTTTGGGGGGGAGAGGGAGGAGGGGAAGAGAGGGCGCGGGGGGGGGGGAGTTCTGTGGCGTGAGACCAGGATGCGGCCAGGACCCCGGGTTTGGAGTGACAGGCAGCCTAATTAGAGTCAGGTTCCGACTCTCACTCCTCCCAACCTCTCCACCATCGTCGGGCCCTGCAGCTCTGACCGCGAACCCAAGGAGCCCATGGACCTCCCCCAAGTCCTCCGAGGGGCAGCCAAGGCTTGGTGTGGAGGGAGGGCAGCCTCTCCCCCCCACCCCCACCCCCAGTTCATCTGAGAGGGTGCCAGGGGATCAGCCTGGTGGGCAGGGAACAGGGGCCTCCGCCTTCAGGCCCAGGCTCAGAGCACCCCCAAGAAGGCTGGAGGAGCCCCTGGGCCTGGCACAGACCCTGCTCGCACGCAAGGCTACGGGGCTCACCCCGTCGTCCCGGGAGCCTGCAGGGTGATGTCGACGTCCCAGAGTGGACAACCCGAACGGCCCGCACCAAGGTCTGGGCGCTAGGGACGCTGTCTGCCCACCTGTCTGAGCGCGGGTCGCTGCGTGCAGGGGGCGGCGGGCTGGAAACCTGAGGCCCGCGCCAGCTCCAAGCTGGAGAGGGTCTGCTAGGGCGGCGGGGGCCGCACCTGATTTGTGGGGAGTGTGCGGCGGGGGCGGGGGGCCGGGCGCCCTGGCCTAGGGTCCAGTGGGTCACGGCCGCCGAGGCGGGAATGGCGCAGCTCCGGGTTGGAGCGTCTGTCGCCTACCAACGCGTTCGGCGAAATAATCGGCACTGCCCTTGGGGATGCTGGGCCGGGGGCCAACTAGAGAGGGCGGCCTCGGGCGGAGACTCGGAGCCGCAGCTCGGCGCTCGCCTCCGGGGAAATGTCCCCTCCACGACCCCGCTGCCGCCACCAGGGCTGCACATCCCGCCCCCTCCCCTACTCTTCGAGAGCCCAAGGCGCAGAAGCCCGGAGTAGCCTCCGCCTCCGCCTCCGCCGGACCACCCAGGGACGCCCAGCTCCGGGGCCGGGGGGAGGCCGCGCCCCCAGCCCTGGGTCACGCCTGGAAGGCCCCGGGCCCACGCGTCCGGCCACGCCATCCGCTCGGCGGCCCCAGGGATCTGGCAGCCCCGCCCAGCGCCTCCGCTCCCGCCAGCCCGGTGTCGCGCCCCGCCGGGTGGGCGGCCCGGGGCAGCCAGCTTGGTGCTGGACGTGCGCGGCCTTGAGACCTTCCCCTGGCCAGGGGCAGAGTGGAGACTCCGGGTCCCGGGCTGGGTGTCGCGGCTCAGACCCAGGGCACACTTCCCGCGAAGGCACACGCCCAGGGGCGAGCACCACGGAGGGGCCTGGGTCTGGCCCCGCCGACCCCTGCCCACCCCTCCATCCCCCACCAGGCGAACCCGCGGCCAGAGGCACGTCGCGGAGCGCGGGCCGGGGATGGGGGCGCGCCGGCCCACGTGGTGCGGCGCCGGGAGGGGCGCGCGGGGGCGCTGCGGGAGCCGCACCGCGTTCCCGAAGGGCGGAGAGGCGGGGGGCGACCAGGCCCCGCCCCTGGGGAGGGGGCGCGCGCCGGCCAATGGGCGCTGCCGGGGCGGGGCTTACAACCGCCGCTTAAAGAAACTTGTTGCGGGTCCCGGCCGGTGGCAGCGGCGGCGGGGCGAGGGCTAGGAGGCCCGGGACTCTGCGGCGCGCCCCATGCTGGACATGAGCGAGGCCCGCGCGCAGCCGCCCCGCAGCCCCATGGCGCACGTGGAGGACTCGGACTCGGACGCGCCGCCGTCGCCCGCCGGCTCCGAGGGTCCGGGCCGGGCGGCGGGCGCGGGCGCGGGCGGCGACGCGGCGGACGAGCGCTTCCCGGCCTGCATCCGCGACGCGGTGTCCCAGGTGCTGCGCGGCTACGACTGGAGCCTGGTGCCGCTGCCGGTGCGCGGCGGGGGCGGCGCGCTCAAGGCCAAGCCGCACGTGAAGCGGCCGATGAACGCCTTCATGGTGTGGGCGCAGGCGGCGCGTCGCAAGCTGGCGGACCAGTACCCGCACCTGCACAACGCGGAGCTCAGCAAGACGCTGGGCAAGCTGTGGCGGTGAGCGCGGGGCCCCTCTGCTCACCGCGGCCCCCGGGTGGGCCCGCGGGCGGCCTGGGAGAGAGGTTAGGGCCGCGGGCGGCGGGCGGCGCGTGTTGTCCCCTCCCGCGAGGTCCTGCGCGTCCAGGACCCCGACCCCTTGGCGGTCCTGCGGGGCAGGGGAGGAGGTCCCTCCGGGGAGGGAGCTGGCAAGGCAAGTGGAAGGCATGCGGGGTGCTTCCCGCAGCTTCGCCCCGCCGCGACTCGCTCTGCCCAGCGGAAGGAAGGGGAGGAGGCGGGTGGCGGCCGTGTGCGGGGTGCACGCCCTGGCACGCGGGTCCGGCGGCTGCGGCGCGGGAGCTCCTCGCGCAGAAGGGCGCACCGCACAGGCCCGCACTCGGCCGGCATCGCCCGCCGCGGGCTCGGAGCGCTGGTGCTCGCCGGGCGCCACAAGCCGTCGGGGTGTCTGCCAGGGAGTCTGGCGGCCTGGGGCCGGGGGGCGGCGAGCAGCAGCTGCCTGCCCGGTCCGGCGCCGTTCCCAGGAAGCCCCGCTTTGTCCACAGTGCACAGCTCGGTCTGTCCTGCCCCTCCCCCGCCCGCCTTAGAAAGCCCCACAGGGAGGGAGCAAACTCCAGCCTGGAGAGGGGGGAAGTAGGAGCGGGAAGATGGAGAGGCTGGGGTCAGGTTCCCGGTGACCAGGATCGGCCCCCGGCACTCGCCCAGCAGAGCCGGCTGTGCTCCGGGAGGGGCCGGGCGCGGACACCCCGGCCGCCCCCCACGAGCCCCGTCTCCCGCAGCTTGCTGAGCGAGAGCGAGAAGCGCCCGTTCGTGGAGGAGGCCGAGCGACTCCGCCTGCAGCACAAGAAAGACCACCCGGACTACAAGTACCAGCCGCGGCGCAGGAAGAGCCAGAAGGCCGGCCAGGGCGACGCCGACGCCAGCGCCGGGTACAAGGCCGACTCGGGCCTCGGCGACCACACAGGTGGGCTCCCGGGACCCCCAGCGTGGGAGGCGGCTCAGCCCAGCAGCTTGGCCCGGGTGGACCCAGGAGGACCCCGAGCCCATGCGCAGGGGTGGGGGCGGCCTGCTTGGCCTGGCGCCTGTCAGAGCCTCAGTCAGGCCGAGGGGCTGGAGTCCCGGGGTCCCTGCCGCTGAGTGGCGCCTGCTGGGGGGCTCTCCTTGTGGCCCGGGGCCGAGCCCAGGGGGCCTGCAGGCACCACTTTGCGGGAGTGCTGGCTGTGCCGGGCCTGGCCCGCCAGCCTCCCCCCACCCAGCCGTGTCTGCAGGGAGGGGCCCAGGTCTTCCCACTGCACAGCGCCTAGCGGAATTCTCCGGGCCAGGCAGTGAGGTCTGGGCCTGACTTTGCTGGAATTTCTGGGAAACGTAAAGAAACAAAAAGCCGTTGATTCCTACCTGCGGCCGCCAGCCCCGCCCCGCCCCCCACAGAAGGGCATTCATGCCTCCATCTGCTCGCTCCTCAGGGCAGACCCACGGGCCACCCACCCCGCCCACCACCCCCAAGGCCGACCTGCCGCTTGCGGGCGGAGGGGGCCGGCAGGAGCTGAAGCTGGAAGGGCGCCGCCTGGTGGACAGCGGGCGGCAGAACATCGACTTCAGCAACGTGGACATCTCGGAGCTGAGCAGCGAGGTCATCGGCAACATGGACACTTTCGACGTCCACGAGTTTGACCAGTACCTGCCCCTCAATGGCCACTCGGCAGTGCCAGCGGAGCCTGGCCAGGCCAGCGCCTACGGGGGCGCCTCCTATGCGCACTCGGGGGCGGCCAGCGTGGGCCCATCCCCTGTGTGGGCCCCCAAGGGAGCCCCGTCCGCCTCCGCCTCACCCACCGAGGCCGGCCCGCCTCGGCCGCACATCAAGACGGAGCAGCTGAGCCCCAGCCACTACAGCGAGCAGCCGCACGGCTCACCCGGCCGCACCGACTACGGCTCCTACAGCACGCAGGCCAGCGGCCCTGCGGCTTCACCCGTGGCCGCCACTGGCTCCTTTGCCAGCGCGCAGTGTGACTACACCGACCTGCAGGCCTCCGGCTACTACAGCACGTACCCCGGCTACCCGTCCAGCCTCTACCAGTACCCCTACTTCCACTCGTCCCGGCGGTCCTATGCCTCCCCCCTGCTCAACGGGCTGTCTGTGCCGCCAGCACACAGCCCCGCCAGTAACTGGGAGCAGCCCGTGTACACCACCCTGACCAGGCCCTGAGCCCAGCAAGTGCCTGCCAGAGCCTGCCAGAAGCGGGTCCCTGCCGCCGGACGCCCCGCGGCCTCCCGATTCCCAGACAGAGCCAGTGGCCAGAGCGCCCCCGGGGGTGGTTCCCGAACAGAGGAGGGCCTGCCTGCGGGACCCTCGGCCCCAGCGCCATGTTTGCCTCTCACCCGACGGGAACCGCGGCCACGGTACCAGGGACAGGACGGCCTGAGGTCTCCGGGCCGGGGCAGCGGGGCCCACACGCCAGTCAGAGCTCCTCCAGGCGAGGTTTGGCCGTGCACGGCGCTTCTCTGTCGCTTTTGTTCTTCGGTCATTTTTCAAGCTCAGACGTGTGTGTTTTGCCAACTGTTGAAGATGTATTTATGTCCTGCATCGTTTTATCCTCAACCAGCGGAGTAAACCGCGCAGGAGCACTGGGACAGGACGTAGCCGGGGCGGTGTGGCGTCTGACCTGGCCCCGCCCGTGCCAAGTGGTGGAAGCCGGCATTCCCCAGGGAGGGGCGTGAGCGGCCCGGGAGTCCTTGTCCCTCCCCCCCAGCCAGCCACGCCCATCCCTCACAGCAACCTGTGCCTTTGGGACTTTGTCCGTGTCCGTGCGCCTGAGAGGTCGCTGCTTCTTACTTTTTCTACTTTTCCTACCGTTTTCTAGAGGAAAACACGACTTCGCCCGGTGCGCCGGGTGGGCAGGGAGCAGAGCCCCCGTGGCAGCCGCCGACTCCGGCCGCCCTCGCCTGCTGCGTCCCGCCACGTTCTACCGCGCCCCGCTAACTTTTGTACAGACTGATTTGATAAAATTAAAAATGGCTTTTTATGTACGCCGGCTGCGTCTCCTGTGTTGCTTCCCCAGACCCCAGGAGGCCAGGCTGCAGGAGGGTCAGGCTCCCCGGGGTTCAGCCCTGCTCCTCTCCAGGGAACTGAGGACCACCCCGAGCTGTGCCTCCTGGGGGACGGGCACGCCCCCCATAGCCCTCAGCCAGCCGAACAGGAGCCTCTGGGGAGCACGGGGGCTCTCCACAGGCAGCGCGGGCCAGGTTTGGTGCTTCCCCCCGGGCAGGTCCCAGGGCCGGCTGGGCGGCTGGGCCGTGTGCTGGGCCGGCCTGGGACGGATGAAGGCCACCCCGCAGGACCTGGCAGAATCACCCAGTCGGAGGGAGGTTGGGGGGGGGCTGTGTGTCAGTGCCAGGGCAGAGGCAGGCGCAGCCGTGACGCAGGGCCCCTGGCCGGCCGCAGTGCGCAGCCCTCACCTGGGCCGTGGCCCAGGCCTGCCAAGAGCTGCCTGGGTGGGAGTGGGGCTTCTGACAGCCAGGTTTGTGGGCCCCTGCCGCTGGCGTCCAGACCAGGGCTGGTGGGGTCCTTCGGGGCTCAGGCGTGGCCCCCAGCCATGGCATCCGCAGATCCTCAAGGTCTGGATGGCTCTGCTGGTCAGGCCTGGACTTGGCCGGGGCTCCCTGGTGCTAACCCCTGGGGCCTGGTTGGGGCTGAGTCTCCCGTGGATCTTCCAGCATCTGAGTTGGACAAACAGGAGGCGTGGGGACCACTGTCCTGGGCAGGCAGGAAGACAGTCCCTCCCCTCCGTGGTCCTGGTCAGACAACACCTCCCCTGGTGCCACCCGCAGCCGGAGACCCACTGCAATTCCCCCAGTGCACACCCCGGAGGAGGGGGATGGGACACAGCTGGAGACCCACTGCAATTCCCCCAGTGCACACCCGGGAGGAGGGGGATGGGACACAGCTGGAGACCCACTGCAATTCCCCCAGTGCACACCGGGAGGAGGGGGATGGGACACAGCTGGAGACCCACTGCAATTCCCCCAGTGCACACCCAGGAGGAGGGGGATGGGACACAGCTGGAGACCCACTGCAATTCCCCCAGTGCACACCCAGGAGGAGGGGGATGGGACACAGCTGGAGACCCACTGCAATTCCCCCAGTGCACACCCGGGAGGAGGGGGATGGGACACAGCTGGAGACCCACTGCAATTCCCCCAGTGCACACCCGGGAGGAGGGGGATGGGACACAGCTGGAGACCCACTGCAGTTCCCCCAGTGCACACCCGGGAGGAGGGGGATGGGACACAGCTGGAGACCCACTGCAATTCCCCCAGTGCACACCCGGGAGGAGGGGCTGGACGCCCCTTCCCCTGGTGCGCACGTGGGAGCAGCCAGGCTGACTCCAGCCATTGAGTGGCGGCCACTTGTGCTGAGCGCACCTCCCAGCTGCAGCCTGGCCCAGCCCTGGCCGGCGCAGGCACTGGGAGAACCAGCCAGTGGCTGCGCACTCTCGCTTTCTCTGTCTGTCCTTCAAATGAAAAAAAAATTGCTTTTAGCTTTTTAAAACAAAGAAACGATAAATAGAAGACATTGACGACTCACCCTAATTTCCAACCAACTGGAAGAGGAGTGTGTGTGTGTGTGTGTGTGGTGGGTATGTGTGTGTGTGTGAGGGGTGTGTAGTGTGTGAAGTGTGTGTAGTGTGTGTGAGGTGTGTATGAGGTGTGTGAGGTGTGTATGAGGTGTGTGAGGTGTGCGTAGTGTGTGTGTGGGGTGTGTATGAGGTGTAGATGTGAGGTGTGTTTAAGGTGAGTGTAGTGTGTGTGAGGTGTGTGTGTGAGGGGTGTGTGTAGTGCATGTGTGAGGTGTGTGTAGTGTGTGTGAGGTGTGTATGAGGTGTGTGTAGTATGTGTGTGAGGTGTGTATGAGGTGCGTGTAGTGCATGTGTGAGGTGTGTGTAGTGTGTGTGAGGTGTGTGTAGTGTGTGTGAGGTGTGTGAGGTGTGTATGAGGTGTGTGTAGTATGTGTGTGAGGTGTGTATGAGGTGCGTGTAGTGCATGTGTGAGGTGTGTGTAGTGTGTGTGGTGTGTATAGTGTGTGAGGTGTGTGAGGTGTGTATGAGGTGTGTGTAGTGCATGTGTGAGGTGTGTGTAGTGTGTGTGAGGTGTGTATAGTGTGTGTGAGGTGTGTGAGGTGTGTATGAGATGTGTGTAGTATGTGTGTGAGGTGTGTATGAGGTGCGTGTAGTGCATGTGTGAGGTGTGTGTAGTGTGTGTGGTGTGTATAGTGTGTGAGGTGTGTGAGGTGTGTATGAGGTGTGTGTAGTGCATGTGTGAGGTGTGTGTAGTGTGTGTGAGGTGTGTATGAGGTGTGTGTAGTGTGTGTGAGGTGTGTGAGGTGTGTATGAGGTGTGTGTAGTATGTGTGTGAGGTGTGTATGAGGTGCGTGTAGTGCATGTGTGAGGTGTGTGTAGTGTGTGTGAGGTGTGTATAGTGTGTGTGAGGTGTGTGAGGTGTGTATGAGGTGTGTGTAGTGCATGTGTGAGGTGTGTGTAGTGTGTGTGAGGTGTGTATAGTGTGTGTGAGGTGTGTGTAGTGCTGTGAGGTGTGTTAGGTGTGTGTGAGGTGTGTATGAGGTGTGTGTAGTGTGTGTGTGAGGTGTATGAGGTATGTGTGAGCAGTGTGTGTGGGGTCTGTGGAGCCAATGCCCGGCACTGCCCCCACCCAGCGCCCTGGCCTCTGAGGGCCATGTCTGCTGCTCCCTGGCTTCCTCGGGGACCTCAGGGCCCCTCCTCAGCTGGGGGCCCGAGCCCTCCCTGGCCTGCGGGGTGGGGAGATGGGGTGCAGTCAGAGGTGAACTGGCCCCCGCTCCATGCCCAGGACCCAAACCCAGGCCTGCTGGGGCACCCAGAGACCACACCCGGCAGGTCCCCACAAAGGGTTAAGGGGCGCTGGTAGAGAGCCCTGCCGTCTCCTGTCTCCTCGGCCAAGAGCCCGGCCAAGAGCCGGAGAAGGCCCCGCATGTTAATGAGCCATTAGGGCCCGGGGCCTTTGTCTGTCTTTATCCGGTGCACAATAAAAGAATTAATTAGACAGAAAGTGGCAGGGCAAGGAACTGACAAGACATTAAGGGCGCTGAATGACCAATGCCATGCGGAGTGCGGCAGCTCCGGAATGATAATGGCCCTGGGTCCCGCGCGGACCAGGCCGGGCCAGACCAGATCCGTGCGCTGACTTCTGTGTCCAGTCCTGGTCCCGAGAGCCGGGGCGTCGAGGACTCTGTGGGGTGTTTGTCCTGCCCCCTGGACCTCACGGTGGGGCGTGGGGGCGCCGCTCCCACTGCAGTCGGCAGGGGCTGGGAGAAACCCTGCCCTGAAGCCGGGCTGCGCCGAGCCCCGCTGCTGCCACCATGGTGCTTAAACGTCAGCAGGAAGCCAGTGCCACCCACACCCGCTCCCCTGCTCGGAAAAGCGGAGCTCCCCCTGCAGCGGCTCTGGCCGTGCAGGAGCCAGAGCACCCAGGGAGGAGGAGCAGGGAGGCTGTGGGTCCTGCTGCCAGGGGCTGCGGCCGCCCCGCCTCTGCCCCAGTGCCCCCCCCGCCGCCCCCAGCCCAGAGCTGGCACAGCACCGGCACGGGTGCTCCAGGCCCTGGCTTCCCGCTGCTGGGAGGGGACGCAGCCCAGACAGGCTGGAGGAGGGCACTCCCGCCGGGGATTTGCCACCAGCCGGGATGACACTTGCTGGGCTGCGTGTCGAGGGGCAGGTGGCCGCCATGTGACCCTACCGAGTGGGCTGCCAGTGCCCCGGCTCCCACGTGGCTCCCCGTGAGGGGCTGTACCGCCATTAGGAGGAGGCTGCAGGGGCGCAGGGCTGTGTCCCCTGCTGGGGACTTGAGCCCCAGCCACATGGCAAGGGCGTGTCCGGGAGATGCTGGACGCCGGACCTTGGCCAGCGAGGCCCAGGGAGGGGGCCGTCCTGTCCAGGGGCAGCTCCTGCAGGTAGGCCCGCACAGGTTCCGGGTGGCACTGGGAGGGACAGACCCCGGCTGGCGCCACACGGAGCAGAGGCCAGGCAGTTTCCAGGCCAGGAGTGTCCTCTGGATGCAGCTGGGCCCTGTGCAGTTCTGAGCCACTGTCCACGCGTTTGCCCCTGGCCATCTGCGCACGCCCTCTCTCATGTGCAGGGGACTCCAGCCCCTCTCCCCCTCCCTGCCTCCTGAGGTCAGCAGCTTGTCCACTAAGGGACCTTGCCCCTGGAAAACTGTTCCCCAATAGAAAGAGGGGTGCAAGGCAGGGTCAAAGTTCACGCTGTGGCATGGTGTCCAGGGCCGTGCACGGAGAGAAGAGCAAACTACCGGGGTCCCTGTGGCCACCCTGTGTGCACTTTGGACAAATTCCTGGGCTCCCTGGCCTCCGTGACCCATCTGAAAGCGCACAGAACTGTGCCTCCCTCCCTGAGAAGGGTCAGGATAAGGCTTCCTCGCGAGCTTAGCACAGATGCTGGCTGCAAACAGCAACTCAGCACACAGCACTGACAGCTGCTACTGGGCCCTGAGACAGGACTCACACCTGCAAGGGGATGGCTTGTGGGGCAGAGTGACAGGCACTCTGCTCGTTCACCCACCCACGCAGAGCCCACAACCCACTACCCAGAACCCACCCGGACACCACCCATCCACCATCCACCATCCATCCATCCATCCACCACCCATCACCCCCTCTTCCATAATCATCTGTCCATCTTCCATCTACTCATCCATCAACCATCCATCCATCCATCATCTGCCATCTACCCACCACCTCCCCACCACCCCCCCATCATCCATCTACCACCCACCCACCTTCCATCATCCACCCATCCGCCCATCATCCACCCATCCGCCCATCATCCACCCACCCCCTGAGTAACCATTATGCACCAGACACTGGACTTTGAAGGAGCAGAAGAACCAAGCCTGTCCTCCCTCCATCCCACAGGGCAGGTGCAGGGGCAGCGCAGGGCCAGGCTGCTCTGTGGAGGCTCCCCAAGGAAGCTGTGGCCCAAGAGTTTCGGCTGAGTCTCTGAGCAGGGCTCTCATGCAGTGCTGTCTCGAGGAAGCAGCACCGTCCTTCCCCGGCCAGGGAGCTCACCTGGATGGCTCCGGCTCCCTTGTACCTTGCTGGACCTGAGTAACACTTAGGAGACAAATGGCACAGGTCAGTCCCTGGTCCTGTGCCCACGTGCTGTCTCTGTGTCCCAGAGCTTGGAGAGCTGCACTCGACGTGTCTGGACATCCCTGGATGTTTCCAGTTTGCATGCCGAGAGTCCTGTGTCCTGGGAACCCCCTGGCCCCCAGCAGTCAGTCTAGTGACCAGGAGTAGAAGGTTCTGTTCCACCGTATCTGGAGAGACACACACTGCTGTGGTGGTGGGTGTGAGGGCGAGAGCAGTGTGGCTCCGCGTGGCCTTACGAGCTCAGCAGGGACCAGGGGCCCTTGTCCTGCAGTCTCCCCGTTCCAGAGTCTTCCTGTCTACTCACAGTGACAATCGGTGCTCATCTCTGAGGGCTGGGAAGGGCAGGGAGGGGCCAGGCCACCCACCCTGGGGACCAGAGTCACTGAGAACCTCTGTGATGGGGGTGTGCAGACAGGAAGACAGTTCCACCAGGAGCCCCCCTCCCACCCCCGCCCAGGAACACTTCCTGTCTCCACTCAACAGCCTGCCCTGAGCACCCAGTGTCCGGGCTGAGGGTGATGGCAAGAGAAGGGGAGCGCTGTGGTGCAGTGGGTGAGGCTGCCCCCTGTGGTGCCGACATCCCATGTGGGCACCACTTCGAGTCCCGGCTGCTCCGCTTCCAGTCTGGCTCTCTGCTATGGCCTGGGAAAGCAGTGGAGGATGGCCAAAGTCCTTAGGCCCCCGCACCCGCGTGGGAGACCTGGAGGAAGCTCCTGGCTCCTGGCTTCAGATCAGTGCAGCTCCAGCCATTGGGGCCAACTGGGGAGTGAACCAGCGGATGGAAGACCTCTCTCTCTCTCTGCCTCTCTTTCTCACTCTAACTCTATCTTTCAAATAAAATAGCTAAATCGAGGCCGGCGCCACGGCTCACTAGGCTAATCCTCCGCCTGCGGTGCTGGCACCCAGGGTTCTAGTCCCAGTCGGGGCGCCGGATTCTGTCCCAGTTGCCCCTCTTCCAGGCCAGCTCTCCGCTATGGCCTGGGAGTGCAGTGGAGGATGGCCCAGCTCCTTGGGCCCTGCACCCGCATGGGAGACCAGGAGAAGCACCCTCACATTGGAGGATGAACCAATGACAAAGGAAGACCTTTCTCTCTGTTTCTCTCTCTCTCACTGTCCACTCTGCCTGTCAAAAAATAAAAAATAAATTTAAAAAAATAGCTAAATTGAGAGACAGAGAGACAGAGAGAGAGAGACAGAGAGAGAGAGAAGGGAGCAGGCATCTTGGCCAGGATGGAGAGGGTGTGGTGGGAAGGAGGCCCCGCCCCACCAGTCTCATCTAGGTTGTAGGCCACCTGGCTCCCGCCCCTCTAACAGGGCAGGACATGGCCTCAGTCACCCTGCTGGCCAGCCACTGAGCCCTGGGCAGAGACGTGAGGGGCCCAAGGCTGGGCCAGGGTCTGCTGCTGCACCCAGGCCTGCACGCCCCGGCCCTCCCCGCAGCCACTTGTGCCCTGGGGCGACCAGGCGCCCTGACTGCAGGGACGCAGGCGAGGGCCAGGGCAGCATCTGTGCGGGCTCTGGGCAGCGCGGGAGGCCGGATGGGCACTTCCGGCGCTCAGGTCGGCCGGGCAGAGGCGCTCATGGGAGCTGCGGGGCGCCCGGGACCCCGCGCCTGGCCGGCTTCCTGCGCCAGTGTCTGGGAGGCTGCCGGGCTGGGCGAGAGCCCCCGGGGAGACCGGGGCAACCTGAGCAGGAAGCTGCGGCGGCAGCACTTCCTGGCGTTAAGCACCAGCCCTGGCTGGGAGCCCCAGGCGAATGGATGTCGCAGGCCGGGCCGAGGGGGCGTCTTCCTGGCTCCAGGAACGCACGTGGTGTCGCAGGAGCCGGCAGAAGGGAGCGGTGGAGGTGGGCGGCTCCCATCTGGCAGCAGCGTCTCGGGAGGCAGGGACGGAGCCAGCTCCGCTTCCTTTGAAAGAGACAAATCACATTTCAATTTCCAATGAGGTCTCGAGCCCCCGCCCCCGCCTCCCGCTCAGCACACCACTGGGTGTGAGATTTCGGAGCGGCCGACTCCCCTCCGGGAGGGCGCCCTGTCACCTGTTCCTCCCATTCGGGAGCTAAATCCGCAGGGCCGTGGGAGGCGGCAGGCGCAGCGGATCCGAGTGTGGGCGCGGCGCTCCCTGCCTCTCCCGTCGTGCCTGCTGGTTATGGGGGGGGGGGGCTGGTTTGCATGTGGCCCCCAAGAACCCCAGCTGAAGCTCAAGTCTGCAGAATGCACCCCAGCCCCCAAGCCCGAGCCCTCCTGCTCCCCCGCCCCACCCCACTGCGTCTGGTCCCGCAGGGGAACAGGGCACACTGGTCGTACCCGGCCTGGGAGGCAGCTGCCCGGTGCCCAGCGCCCAGCGCTGGCCGGATGAGCCCTCGGGAGGCATGGAGAACAACACTGCCCTGGTGAGCTCCTGAACAGGGCGCAGAGTGCAAGTGGCCGGGGGCCCCTCTTGCTGGATGCCTGGGCCCCAGCTCGGTGGTGAGCTAGCCTGGGAGACACTTCCTGGGCAGGCGGTGGCCAGGGGTGAGTGGTTGGTTCTACACCCAGCCAGGGGGTGCCCAGGGCACCTTAGCACGAGGTGGGAGGGCCCAGGAAGCGCACCCAGAGGAGGAGAGCTGGGGAGGAGGGAGCAGGCGGGACCCAGTCCTCTGCACCTAAGGCTTCAAAGAGAATGAAGGGGCTGTTAAGCTGTGTGCACCCCAGCTCTATAAAACATGGCAGGACCCCCGTGGCCAGGGTGACTCCACAGACCTGCTGCCCCGTGGCCATGTCCAGAGAGGTCGGACCTTTCACCCAGGAAGCGGAAGGACTGAGTGATGGCCGGGGCAGGGGCAGGAGCTGGCCTGCACGGGCACTGTCCAGTGGCTGGCTTCGTCCAGGGAGGAGGTGGGCCTGGGGCAGACACGCCCTCCGCTGGGTGCTGGACGCCGCCAGGCCCAGGCAGCTTCCAGTGTGGACAAAGGAAAGTCCCAGCCAGGCGTGGTCCCTGGAGCCAGGGCCAGGCTCCAGGTGGAGTGAGGGGTGGAGCAGCGGTGAGCCCCGCCCCTCCGTCGAGCGGGCTGGGAGTCGGGAGGAGCTGGGCGCTGTGCAGGCACCCAGGGAGGGCCGAGGCCTCCCAGGGGTGGACCAAGGCCTGGCCAGCACCAAGGGACCCCGGTGGGACGACCCTGTCCTGCATGCACAGCCTGCCGGGGGCCTCACCGCCAACACCAGGCAGAGCCCGGGAGTAGCCACTCCTGCCGAGCAAGGCTCGATCCAGGGGGCCCAGGTGGCCGCTGGTTGCCTTCCTGGGAAAAGTCCAGGCGCCCTGCCCCCTGCTCCCATCAGAAGCAGCCCCGGCGCTGCACCAGAGAACCCACCATGCCGTCACAGGGCCCCGCGGACAGCGGCCTGTGGAGCACAGCTCCTCCTGGCCAGTCCCGCCTGGCCTGCTGAGCTGTGTGGCCAGGCCCATGTGCCCGGGGCAGCCGGGGGCGGCTTCACACCAGGGCGTTCCTTGCCTGTATTACCGCGGTCTGAGTGACCGCTTGTGTGTAGAGACAGCACCTACTGCTGCATCGCGGCCCAGAGCTCTGATGGGGGGGGGGCGTGGACACCCATTTTGCAGATGGCAAGACTGAGTCTCCAGAGGCTACACACTAGCCCGGGCATTGTGGAGGCTCTGGGGGTCGGCGTGGGTTAGCCTCTGGTTTCCAGCGTCCCCTCAGTCTGCAGTCCCTCTGCGGGCCGGATGCGAGGGACCCTTGAGTGGCCGATGCCTGTGAGGTGCTGGCAAAGCTCATGGCCCTGAGCACCTCTGGCACCACCACCTGGGCCGGCTCCGGGGCTGAGCCACTCCCCGAGGGCGCCGCAGAGGAGGCCTCTGGGCGGCGGCTGGAAAGGGCTGCTCTGCCCTCCGGCCAGCGCCTGGGAAGGCAGGGCCTGACCACCAGGATGCCCTGCTGCACCCGGCTGGGACCCCAGTGCCAGCCTCAGGGGCATGGGGGCGGCCCGTGCAGCAGCGGGGCACGGGGAGGGTGGGGCGCATCTGGGCCACTGCGCGCTCCAGCGCTTCTCCGCCCCTTGGGGTCTCTGTGGGGCCACGGCCAATGCCTGTGCAGACCCCAGCTCTGCAAGAAGCCCAGCCCTCAAGGCCCTGTGGCCGGAGGCCTGAGACCCCAGCTGCGTTGCCGGGCAGGCCGCGCTCCCCTCGCCACTGTCCACCCAGGCTTCCCGTCCAGGACCATTCGTGAACGTCCACATTCAAGAGGAACCACTGTGACTTTTCCCACTGCGGCTGTGAGTGTGAGCGGGGCGGGGCGGGGGGGGGGGCTTCCCAGCTCTGCAAACAGCAGGCGGCCACCCCGCTAAGCCTGGGTCGGGCTGGGTCAATATTGACTCAGGGAAGGCGGCGCCACCCGGCTCTGCGGGGAGGGAGCGGCCAGGGCACCCTCAGGGGCTGCCCAGAAAAGTCCGCAGCCTGGGCTCCTCGAGGACACTGGGGGAGGGCACGGGCAGGGGAGGGGCAGAGGCAGGGAGGGGGCAGAGGTGGGGGCAGCAGAGGCAGGGGTGGGGCTCAGGCAGGGGCAGGGCAAAGGCAGGGGAGGGGCAGGGCAGAAGCAGGGGTGGGGTAGGGGCGGAGCAGAGGCAGGGGTGGGGCATGGGCAAGGGCGTGGCAGAAGTTGGGGCTCAGCAGAGGTAGGGGTGGGCAGAGGTGGCTGGGAACCTACACACCCTTGCCTGCTGAGCTGAGCTCCATGGGAGCTGACCCTCCAGGGGCTCAGGTGCCTGTGCACAGGACTCCCACAGGGGTCCCGGGCTGCATGGCCCCTCGGCTTCCATGGCACCAGCCTCAGGACCACGGCCTGTGCCGGGGACCGGGGGTCCAGCCATGTCTGCCTGCACAGCAGCCCAGCTGGTGAGGACGCCCCCCACCCAGGCCCTTCACAAACCCCACTGGGGGAGAGGGGCTGGGCCTCCAGGCGGGCAGGCATCTCCTTCAGTGCCCACCTCCCTGGCCTCTGCCCATCCCTGCCACCCAGCCTGGTCCCTCCCAAGAACAGCAGCTGCAGCTGTGGCCACAGATGCACAACCCTCATATCCATGTACTCTGCCCACACTACCCGCACCACCCACATCTGTACCCCACCCACACCTGTACCCCCCCATACCTGCACACCACCCACACCGCCCACACCGCCCACACCATCCACACCACCCACACCGCCCACACCTGCACCCTGTCCTCGGCTGCACACCCTCCTGGCCCTCAGCGCAGGATGCCTGGAGGAGAGGCGTGGGCTCGAGGGCCAGCTTCCTGCCCTCCCCTCCAGACAGCACCCCCCCTGTAAGGGAGCTGGGTGGGTGGCTGAGGTTCTTCCATTTTCCTTTCTTTTTCTGCTGCCCCCTTGATGCCTGGGGGCGACAGGAGAGGGGCGTGGCCTCCGTGGGCTGGGCAGGGGCTGCAGGTGGGGCTCAGGCAGTGTCTTCTGGTTCATGCAGCCGTGCCCAGCTGGCTCCAGGAGGCAGGGATGCTGAGTGAGGGAAGCAGTGGACTAGCTGTGGTCCTGTGAGGCTCACGGGGTCCTGAGAGCGAGCGTGCACCAGGAGGGGTCTGGAGGGTCGGGGTCCAGGTTCCCC
Source organism: Sylvilagus floridanus (assembly GCA_949820135.1). NCBI lineage: Eukaryota > Metazoa > Chordata > Mammalia > Lagomorpha > Leporidae > Sylvilagus > Sylvilagus floridanus. The sequence continues at coordinate 48,278,502 of OX463234.1, read as the reverse complement.
CAGCGCTGCAGCCTGGGCATGGAGGGAGGACGCAGGGCCTTCAGTGGTGGCCAGGATCCCCTGGGAACTCAGGCGGCTGGGTGAGCCCCCAGGGCACGTCCTCTCCAGGGAGAGCTGCTGGTGCTCCCGCTTGAGGGTGGCTGGAGGTTGGGGTCCCTACTGAGTGGGGAGGGAGGGGTGTGCATCACAGGGAGGGGCTGGTTTGGTTTCTGTGAGCCTGGTGTGAATTCTGTGGAGCCCTGGGCGGTCTTGGCTTTGTCCCTGGGGCACCTGGCCGGCCTGGCCAGTCTCAGCGGCCACTGCTGACCTGCAGCCACAACTTGGACCAAGGTGGGCGGTCAGCCCCCTGCGCCCACCCCCACAGACACCGCGACCCAAGGCCTACGTTCCAGACCAGGCACGGGGCTTCCCTGTTCAGTGTCCGGTCTAGAGCAGGATGGGGCAGGACGAGGAGGGGTGGGGTGTGGCGGGGGCCCAGGCTCCGTCCTGCTTCCCCCCGGTGCTCGGACAGAAGGCCAGGTCTCCGACCCCACAGCCGGTTAGGCAGGTCAACCGTCCAGCGTCCAGGAGGCATCCTGGGACCTGGGCAGCTGTGAAGGAGGGGTTCCCGGCTGCTCCCCGCCAAGCGCCAGGCAGGGGACCCTCAGCACCAGGTCCTCCCGGTGGGCATGAGTCACCCTGGCACAGGGTCCCTGTGGGCCGGTTCCAGTGCACAAGAGGCACCTGAAACAGCTCTGCCAGGTGTCCGGCGCTGGCTGGAGGCCACCCGGGGCTGCGGGCAGCCCTGCTGGGTAACCAGAGCCTAGCCAAGCCCAGGCTCCGGGTCCTCCTCCTGCCTCCCCAGGGACTGCCATGCCCCAAGAGGGCTCCGGCCACTTGCCATCCGGAGTGCAGGGACTCTGGTGGCCTGGGCAGGGCAGTTCTGGGCCCCAGTGAGGCACCCGGCTCCAACCACCCAGGCCTCCAGACTCTGCTGGGGGGGTGCCATGGGGCACCCTCAGGGGCAGGCGGGAAAGGGTGAGGGTGGGGGACTCTCTCCCAGGCGCTGGCACTGCACCTGCTGGGGAGAGGGGCTGCAGCGCCGTGGCAGCTTCCCCGTGGTCAGGGCTGATCCAGTTCCCCATGCACAGGTGGAACTCTGGGTCCACAGCAGCACGAGATCCCCGCCTCCTGGCCCCAAACAGGTGAGAAACGCCAGAGCCAACGGAGGTGTGTGGGGCGGGCCAGAAGTGGGGGTGAGCAGGTGGGAGGGGCGGGCTCCCCCAGCAGCACAGATGAGCAGGTGGGAGGGGCGCTCAGGCTCCCCTAGCAGCACAGGTGAGCAGGTGGGAGGGGCGGGCTCCCCCAGCAGCACAGGTGAGCAGGTGGGAGGGGCGCTCAGGCTCCCCCAGCAGCACAGGTGAGCAGGTGGGGGGGGCAGGCTCCCCCAGCAGCACAGGTGAGCAGGTGGGAGGGGCGCTCAGGCTCCCCCAGCAGCACAGGTGAGCAGGTGGGAGGGGCGGGCTCCCCCAGCAGCACAGGTGAGCAGGTGGGAGGGGCAGGCTCCCCCAGCAGCACAGGTGAGCAGGTGGGAGGGGCGCTCAGGCTCCCCTAGCAGCACAGGTGAGCAGGTGGGAGGGGCGGGCTCCCCCAGCAGCACAGGTGAGCAGGTAGGGGGGGCGGGCTCCCCCAGCAGCACAGGTGAGCAGGTGGGAGGGGCGGGCTCCCCCAGCAGCACAGGTGAGCAGGTGGGAGGGGCGCTCAGGCTCCCCCAGCAGCACAGGTGAGCAGGTGGGAGGGGCGCTCAGGCTCCCCCAGCAGCACAGGTGAGCAGGTGGGAGGGGCGCTCAGGCTCCCCCAGCAGCACAGGTGAGCAGGTGGGAGGGGCGCTCAGGCTCCCCCAGCAGCACAGGTGAGCAGGTGGGAGGGGCGCTCAGGCTCCCCCAGCAGCACAGGTGAGCAGGTGGGGGGGGCGCTCAGGCTCCCCCAGCAGCACAGGTGAGCAGGTGGGAGGGGCGCTCAGGCTCCCCCAGCAGCACAGGTGAGCAGGTGGGAGGGGCGGGCTCCCCCAGCAGCACAGGTGAGCAGGTGGGAGGGGCGGGCTCCCCCAGCAGCACAGGTGAGCAGGTGGGAGGGGCGGGCTCCCCCAGCAGCACAGGTGAGCAGGTGGGAGGGGCGCTCAGGCTCCCCCAGCAGCACAGGTGAGCAGGTGGGGGGCGCTCAGGCTCCCCCAGCAGCACAGGTGAGCAGGTGGGGGGGGCGCTCAGGCTCCCCCAGCAGCACAGGTGAGCAGGTGGGAGGGGCGCTCAGGCTCCCCCAGCAGCACAGGTGAGCAGGTGGGAGGGGCGCTCAGGCTCCCCCAGCAGCACAGGTGAGCAGGTGGGAGGGGCGCTCAGGCTCCCCCAGCAGCACAGGTGAGCAGGTGGGAGGGGCGCTCAGGCTCCCCCAGCAGCACAGGTGAGCAGGTGGGGGGGGCGCTCAGGCTCCCCCAGCAGCACAGGTGAGCAGGTGGGAGGGGCGCTCAGGCTCCCCCAGCAGCACAGGTGAGCAGGTGGGGGGGGCGCTCAGGCTCCCCCAGCAGCACAGGTGAGCAGGTGGGGGGGGCGCTCAGGCTCCCCCAGCAGCACAGGTGAGCAGGTGGGAGGGGCGCTCAGGCTCCCCCAGCAGCACAGGTGAGCAGGTGGGAGGGGCGCTCAGGCTCCCCCAGCAGCACAGGTGAGCAGGTGGGGGGGGCGCTCAGGCTCCCCCAGCAGCACAGGTGAGCAGGTGGGAGGGGCGGGCTCCCCCAGCAGCACAGGTGAGCAGGTGGGAGGGGCGGGCTCCCCCAGCAGCACAGGTGAGCAGGTGGGAGGGGCGGGCTCCCCCAGCAGCACAGGTGAGCAGGGGGGAGGGGCGGGCTCCCCCAGCAGCACAGGTGAGCAGGGGGGAGGGGCGCTCAGGCTCCCCCAGCAGCACAGGTGAGCAGGTGGGAGGGGCGCTCAGGCTCCCCCAGCAGCACAGGTGAGCAGGTGGGGGGGGCGCTCAGGCTCCCCCAGCAGCACAGGTGAGCAGGTGGGGGGGCGCTCAGGCTCCCCCAGCAGCACAGGTGAGCAGGTGGGAGGGGCGGGCTCCCCCAGCAGCACAGGTGAGCAGGTGGGGGGGGCGCTCAGGCTCCCCCAGCAGCACAGGTGAGCAGGTGGGAGGGGCGCTGACAGGGTCCCCCTCCCAACCTGGGGGCAGCGTCCCTGGACGGCCGCGTCCAGCAGCTCCTGGCGTGGGTGGCACGAGGCGGCTGTGCCCTCACCAGTCTGCAGCTGATAATGCAGCCCCTCCCAGGACACCACGGGCAGGCTGGAGCCAGGGGTTAGAGGTCAAGTTCACGAGCACACAGACACCTGCAGACCTGGCGCCCGTGCCCAGAATATCCCCAGGTCCTGTTGCAACAGCCTTTGGGTCCCCCAGGGCCTGAGGCACGACAGCAGGGCACACTCAGTGCCCTCACGTTGCCCTGGGCCCTGCTGGGTACACTCAGGGCCTGGCCGGGTCAAGGCAGCTGCCCTGCTGGGGACACGGAAGCCGAGGGACGTCCCTTGGGCACCACCTTCAGTGTCTCATGTTACGATGGACTTTTTCCTCGCGTGAGACAACATGGACGCTGGGCATCCCGATGGGGAGCCGTGGGGGAGCCGTGAACGCTGCCATCCGACAGGGAGCATCTCCCTAGTGGTGGGTGGGGTTGCGCTCTGGTCCTCCCATGCCTGAGACCTCAGCTGTTTTTTTTTTTTTTTTAAGATTTATTTTATTTATTTGAAAGAGTTACAGAGAGAGGTGGAGAGAGAGAGAGACAGAGACAGAGAGAGACAGAGAGACAGAGAGACAGAGAGAAAGGTCTTCCATCCGCTGGTTCACTCCCCAGGTAGCTGCAACGGCCGGAGCTGTGCTGATCTGAAGCCAGGAGCCAGGGGCTTCTTCCAGGTCTCCCCCACGGGTGCAGGGGCCCAAGGACTTGGGCCATCCTCTGCTGCTTTCCCAGGCCACAGCAGAGAGCTGCATCAGAAGAGGAGCAGCCGGGCCTCCAGCCAGTGCCCGTGTGGGGTGCCAGCACTAAGGGCCAGGGCCTACCCACTGCGCCACAACACCGGCCCCTCAGCTGGTTTTTAACTAGGTGCTTTTCTTCGTTGTTGAGGCGCAGGGGCTGTGTGTGGCGGTCAGGTGAGCGAGCTGGGCCTCTTCTTGCCGGCGTCCAAGGTTTCCAACTGGAACAGTGGCCAAGCTTCTGGAGCCTGCTCATTTCTACCTGCCTGCGCTGAGCAGCCGAGTGGGGTGAGGACGTGCGTGGTAATGCCAGCATGTGCTGGTGCGTGGCGGGCTTGCCCAGCACCGAATAGACAGTGGGTGCTAGGACTCAGAGGTCAAGGCAGCCAAGGAGGACTTCCTGGCAGAGGAGGCTGGTCTGTCTCGAGGCCGGTGGCGAGGCCTACCCCTCCCCCTGCCTGCCCTGAAGCTCTGTTCCGATCCCAGCCCCAGCCCCAGCCCAGGGCACTGAGTGGGGGACCCAGGCTGGCCAGCGGCAGGTGACGGCTCTCACAGAGGTTGTCTTAGATGGACAGAAGCTGGGCCAACAGCAGGCAGAGGACTCCCCACAGCTGGGCAGCCTGGCCAGGCCCTGGGCACTTTCCGGTGGTCGTGTCCAGTCCAGGGGTCATGTCACGTCCAGGGGTGGCCTCCCCACGCCAGCAAGACGCCCCCTGCGGCCGCCTGTCCATACCGGGATTGCTCTGCATACATGCAAAGCTTGTGCCGGCCTGGCTGGCATGTGAGGCCTGTCCCCACTGCATGGGCAAGTCCACTTAGTGTGGGATTACGCTGGCCTCAGCCCGCAGCGGTCGCGGACCCGGGTCGAGGGACCCTCGCGGAGGCGGGAAGCTGATGCGGCTGGCAGGGCCGCGGGGTCCCCGCTCTGTGGCAGTCGCAGGGCTCGGCCCTTGTCACGCCTTCGGCCTGCAGGAGGCTCCTGAAGCCCGGGACCGGCTGCTGTCCTGCTGCCGCCCGTGTAGCTGGGCCAGGGGCCAAGGACACACTGCAGGGGTATGCCCCAGGGTCACCTGGGCAACGGGGCAGGGCCTGCAGGGTGTAGACCCCAGCAGGTCCGGACCTGGCTCCTGTTTGCACCCCTGGACCCCTGACCTGGGGCAGAACCCTCCGAGAGCCACAGGCCCCTCCCAGAAAGAACCCGCAGTGTGCTCACACTCATCCTGGGGGGCCGGGCGCCCACAGTCGTGGGAGAGCAAGGGCAGGGGCCCTAGACTGGCAGCCAGGCCGAGGGGTTGTGTGTGAGCTGCAGGGGCCAGGCCCAGCATCTCCCCCACGTCACGGAGTGAGCTCCAGCAGGTGGAGAGGGCCGGGGAGCAGAGGGGGCTGTCCGGGGCTGGAGCGGGCCTGAGTAGGGGGCACCCTGTCCCCATCCCTGCTCCCCCAACCTGTCCAGGGGGGCTGGGCTTCTCGTCTCCCTTGCCCCCTCCAGCAGCCATGGAAGCCGTTGCAACAGGACCTGGGGATATTCTGGGCACGGGCACCAGGTCTGCAGGTGTCTGTGTGCTCGTGAACTTGACCTCTAACCCCTGGCTCCAGCCTGCCCGTGGTGTCCTGGGAGGGGCTGCATTATCAGCTGCAGACTGGTGAGGGCACAGCCGCCTCGTGCCACCCACGCCAGGAGCTGCTGGACGCGGCCGTCCAGGGACGCTGCCCCCAGGTTGGGAGGGGGACCCCATCAGCCTTGGGCCCACGGCAGGCTCAGGGGGGAGGCGACTTGCCCAGGTCACTGGGCTGCCAGGGCCGCGTCACGGGGCTCCCTGGCGGGTGTGTGCAGAGTTCCCCAAATCCCAGCCCTGAGGCCACGTGGGGGCCTCCGCCCGGAGAGACCTTGGCCGGGGATTCAGGTGTCTGAGAAACTTCTGCTTTGGGGCAGATTCCCCGCCGAGGAGCTGAGCGGGGTTTCCTGGCCAGCACCGTGCAGGGCCGTGGCGAGCGGGCGCTTGCCCAGGGTGGGGCCAGGTGGTGCGGACGCTGCACGGCGCCACCCCTCCCCCCAGACCTCCCGGCTACAGGGGGGCTCTGTGCCCGCACCCCCGCTCAGGGGTCAGGACCTGGCCCCAGCTGTTCTCTGGAGGAGCTGCCCACGTGGACACACAGCAGGTGCCTGTCCTGCCCCGTCCAGGGCAGCCTGGGGATGGTGGGGGCTGGGGAAGCAGCTCACTGTTTCCTGACTGGCCTGGAGAACTCCCTGGGAATCCACTTGGCCCTCGGCCCAGGGCTCTCTGACGCTGAACTTCCACTGCCACACGGCCGGTCCAGCCAGGTGGAGCCCCCAGGTGACCACAGGGGCTTCCCACGCCCCCAGGGAGCCTCCGGCAGGGCCCTGGAGTCCCAGCCCCAGGGCAGTGCGGTCTGGCTCTGTCCTCACCCAGCCTGGGCCTGGTCCAGTTGCAGCAGGCCAGAGTGGGCCAGACAAGTGGGGGCCGCGAGCCAGAGGAGGGGTGCTGGCGGGAGGGTGCCGGACCCCGCCTCCCTCGGACTGAGTATCCTGATCACCAGGGGTCCTGCCCTGGAAGCTGGGGTCCCCCCAGGGCCAGGCCACCGGCCCTTCCTGCAGGAGAGGCCACGCATAGACGGGGCGGCAGGGAGGACGGACATGGTGACCGGCCTGCCCCGCGCTGGCTCAGCCCCTGCCCCGACCGCCACTCCACCCACCGCCCTGACCGAGGCCCCTCGGAGCCCCACGGGGGCAGAGCGTTGGCAGTGGGGGAGGGCACAACCCCTCCCCTGCTGCCCCGGGGCTGTGCATTCTGGAGGGCGAGGGCCCAGTGGTCACACAGGCAAGGCCGTGGCCTTTGCTGCTGGACGTCGCCCGGCCAGGGGCCGTCAGTGATGCGACGCCCAGCTGCGGTGACTCCACAGTGGCCGTGGCACATCTGCTATTGAATAGGTAGCCACAATGACATCCACTGTTAGCACAGCTCCTGGTGTGGGAGCCTGGGGGGGAGCGCTGCTCTGCGGGGAACCCTGAGAGGCAGAGGTGGGCACAGTGCTGCCCAGCTTCACACCTGGACGGGAGCTCGGGCCCTCCAGGCCACCCTGCGAGGCCCCTGTCCGCGCCACCACTGGGCAGACCAGGGCGGGGATGCAGGGCAGGCTCAAGGAATCAAGACTCCCTCCCGCTCCTGCACGGGCCCTCCCAGAACCTTCCAGAAGGCTCGGACTCGTTGACTGCAAAGGGGGAAGTGAAGGCATTGCCTGCTTCTGTGTCCGGCGGGGCGGCTGGTCTGCAGGACGTCCCCCCAGGGCCCAGTCTGTCCACGACAGAAACCAGATGGCCCCTCTTCCTCGCAGCCGGCGCTGGAGCCGGGACTGCATGTTCCAAGACGCCCAGCGGCTGCTCTCCCGGCCAGAAAGGAAGTCTGCACGGCCGCCTCCCCAGGGAAGCCCAGGCCCGCTCGGCCCCTTGCGGGCAGCTGGGTGGGCGGGCGCAGCTCTGCCCCCAACACCACAGCCGCCCGTCAATGAGTCCTCCAGACACTCCAGGGCTTGGAAGATGGTCACTTGCCCCGGCTGCCCCCACTGGACGGTCACCTGCCCCAGCCCCCCCCCGCTGGACAGTCACCTGCCCCAGCCCCCCCATTGGACGGTCACCTGCCTCGACCCCCCTGCTGGACGGTCACCTTGCCCCAGCCCCCCACTGGACAGTCACCTGCCCCAACCCCCTCCACTGGACAGTCACCTTGCCCAGCCCCCCCGATGGACGGTCACCTGCCCCAGCCCCCCTGCTGGATGGTCACCTGCCCCAGCCCCCCACTGGATGGTCACCTGCCCCAGCCCCCCCCACTGGACGGTCACCTGCCCCAGCCCCCTACGTCCTGGCAGCAGAAGTGGCCTCCTGAGCCCCACCCCTTGCTGTCCCCTCCCACCCACAGTGTCCCCTGCCCATCACTTGGGCACCCGCTGACCACCTGTGCACTTGCTGCGCCTCGAAGGGCTGCAGGCCCCCCTGTCACCTGGCTGCCTCTGCTCGGCCACCCCAGGGTCCTCAGCTCCCTGGGATGTGCCCAGCTCCTCGGCCCGGCTAAGGCTTTGCACCCCTGCCCCAGCGCAGCGATGGGCTCCACCCTCCCAGCCCGGCCTCCTGTGCAGTTCAAGTCCACCCAGAACTTCGATGGTGCCTACCATGGAGATGGGGTCCTTAGGTGGGGTCTCGGTGGGCCCGGCCCCTCTGGCAGCATCATCGGGGCCAGCACGGGGGCCACATGCCACAGAGACAGACTGCCAGGTCATAGCCAGAGATGCCCGGCACTGTGGCAGCCCGAGTTGGCGGAGCAAGGCCGGCTGCCCGGCGGCTGGGCCTGTGAGGACGCACCCCAGTGCCTGTGACCATCCATGGGTTTCCGACAGACACAGTCCGGCCCACGAGCACCTCTCACCTGACCCGACCCGGCTCTGTGGGGGCTGCCTGAGTAGTGCAGGGGGCTTCCCCCGGGGTGGTCCCAGGCCACCCTGGAGGCAGGCTCCGCCCCGCCCTCCCGGAGCTCCCCTGGCTGCTCTCCCCAGGAGGAAATTGACCTGGGGGCAGGGCGGTCCCTGGACGCACTGCACCCCCACCCGGGGTCCACGAGGAAGGGGCAGTGGTGCTCAGCCCCTGTCTGGCTCTGCAGGAGGAGGCTCCGGGGTCTGTGGCCCTGAGCGCTGGCCGGAGCGGGTGATGTGGGCCGCCCACCCCGTCCTGCAGGGCGCACGGAGCAGGACTTGGCCAGAGCCTGGGCAGGAGGCTCCATGTGCCCGATGTGCCCCGCCAGGTTGTCTGTGGCCCCAGTGGCCACAAGGACGGCGTTCAGGGGCAGCACTGGCCAGCACGGCCCTGCTGCGGCGGGGAAGAGCCCTGTGCGTTTCAGTCGGAGCGGGGGCGGGACGGCGCCGCCCGGCTGCCGGCATCACGGCTCTTCTCGGCTACGGACAGGGATGCTGCTGCTGACGGATCCCAGGGGCCACAGCAGGGGGTGACAGGGTCCCCAGGGTGCCACCTTGGGGCTGAGTGGGGCAGGACTGGGTGCTTCCTGCCCTGTCCCCTGCACTGCTACTGACCTGTCGTGCAGGAGAGGAGCCTGGACAAGCCCTCGGCCTCAGCTGCTGGGGTCGGGCTCAGGGTCAGGGGGGCAGGCCTCCCGGTCTCTGCCCTCCCATCCCCTCCTGGGGCTACGGCCTGAGCCCAAGGCTGCGTCTTCCCACTCCTGCCCCATCCCTGGGCTCTGCTGTCCTGCAGGCCCCTTCTGTCTGCATGGTCCCTGGGGGACCGCTCCTTGCTGGCGAGGAGGCGCAGCCCAGGAGAGGAAGCAGCCCCCGTGACTTCATGGCTGAGGATGGACTGCGGGCGCTGGCCAGCGGGAGGGGTGGCAGGGCCCCGTGGGGAAGGGGCTGCAGCCTCCGCCCACCTCAGCTCGGCTGGCAGCCGTGGCCCCCCATTTCCCGCACTGGTCATTAGGGGCTTTCTCCTCCCCTGGCTGCACCAGCATTGGCCACCCCCCCCCCCGCAGGCTGTGTGTGAAGTGGCCACTTTGATGAGGTCCTGGGGACCCAGGTCCAGGGTCCTGAGGGGAGATGGGTGTTGTGGGGAGGCTCCGTGTTCATGCTGGGCCCCCTTCTGCAGCCGCTGGGGCCACCCCTGCCCGGGGCCCCCCTTGCCTGTCCCCACCGCTGCCTGGGAGCAGGGCTCGGCCAGTCCACGCGGCATCAGGACTGGGGGACAAAGCCCCCCTCCCTTCTGAGGAGGGGGAGGCAGCCAGGGCATGGGCAGGGCCCTGGGGTCGGCCTGCACCGGAGTCTCCGCTCCGGGGCTGCTGCACGCCGCTTCTCTTCTGCACGGCACCTTGAAGATGGCCATAGGGACCAGACACGCTCTTCACAGCACTCGGGACACCCGGAGGCATCCCGCAGGGCACCGCCCACCGCAGTGAAACTTGGCACAGACCGGCTCCATTCTGCTTGTCCCAGCTGCCACCTGCTGCGTCTCCTGCTCAGGGGAGAGCTCCCACAGCCCGTGTGGCCAGAGGCCCCGCTCGGCAGGGAGCGCTGCCCACCAGCCACGCACTGAGCCCCGGACACTGCCAGCCGGTCACTGCGGGCCCTGGCCCGAGGCCAGCGCCCCCTGCTGTGTGGAGACCGAGCAGGGCACCCCCAACCCGGCAGCACAGGATGCTGGGGCACAGCCAGGCGGGCAGACGGGGTCCAGTGCAGTGTCCTGCTCGCACCCCAAGGCTGCGGAGACGAGAGCCAGCTCCTCCCCCTCTCAGCGTGGAGCTGGCTGTGCAGAGCTTGGGCCACCGCCGCGGTGCCCAGCCAGGGCAGAGCTTCAGGTCTGGAGCCAGGAGGGGCGGCTGGGCGTCTCCGGTCGTAGGAGATAGAGGTGGTGACCAGGAGACCAGGCCTAGAGCCGGGACAGAGGGCCCCGCGGGGCTCGGAGGCTGGCAGCCTCCCCGGGAGACCACAGCCAGGCCTGAGACGCCGCCAGCCTGGCCCGCCGCGGCCCAAACGTGTCATTAGGGAAGTGGGCCTCTGACCATGGGGACCACGGGGACCGCGACGGGGCAGCCGAGGGAGGTCGGGGACAACGGCCGCAGGCCCCGCCTGTGCCGCCCCAGGACCAAGCGAGCCGGCGGAGCCCCCCGCCCAGGGCCCTTCTCAGCCCCCAGCTGCTCCCAGGCCCCAGCCCCCTGGCACGGCTGCTGTCCTCTACAGCCCCAGATCCCCTCTGCCCAGGCTCAGGCCTGGCACTGGAGCATCGTTAGCTCCAGTCAACTGCAGGGGCCAGGACCTCCTGGGAGGCAGGCAGAGGAGGCCCGTGGGTTTGCTGTCCCCCCCGGGGGCGGGGGTGCTCAAGGAGGGGCACAGCCGGATCAGAACGGTCAGCTTTTGCTGCTGCAGCCCAATTCCACTGCAGAGCTCCCCGGAACCTGCTAGAAGCCGGGGGACGTACCCAGGTGGTTGCCATGACGACCGCCCCCAAAGCAGTCACGGGGTCTCCATGGGGTGGCTGCACTGCCTCGAGCACACGCAGGCCTGGGGTGCCGACCCAGCCCCTATGCCACCTCCCACATCCTCAGTGGGCAGTGGGCACCAGGCGCCACCCTGCTGGTGGCCGCTGCTTCCTGCCCTTGTCCAGGGCAACCCAATGGCTGCTGCGTGGCGGGGTTCCCGCTCCTCCCCGGGGCCCAGCACCAGCGAGCGTGGCTGTCCCTGAGCCCGCGTTGTCCCGTCCACTCAGATCAGCCACAGAAACCGGCCGTCAGGGGCGGGCCCGACTCCAGTCAGCAGACGCTGGGGCTCGCAGAACCCCCTGCTGGCTTTGCGCTCAGCTGCAATGGCCTCCCGTTCCCTGAGTCTCTTGGTGAAGTGCACCGGACGCCTCCCAAGTGACAGGTGCTGGACGGGCTGTGGGGCCAGCAGAGAGGTCAGCGCTAGGGCAAGGGGACAGGTAGACACAGCCATGCCGCCATCTGCAGCTGTCGAGGTGGGCCTCCTGGAGGAGGTGGCCTTTCTGTCTGTGTCTGACGGACTAGATGGAGCCCACATGGAAAGACCCGGCGCAGGGTGGGGTGTGGGGTCATGGCCGGGCCCTCCTGTGGACAGATTCCTGCTCTGGGCTCTGGGGTGGACGCTGACTGAGGTCCTCTTCCTCAGCCCTGGGGGAGGGGAGGCGGAGGCTCCCTGCCAGGCGCCCCCTCCCAGCGGCCCCTCCCAGCGTGGCCAGTCCCCTGGGCTGTTTGCTCGGCCACCTCCCACCTCTGCGCTTGCTGGGGCAGCAGCCGGGATCTCTGATTTCCGGAGCTCCTCCCCACAGAGCTGATGCTGAGGGCCCCGGGGCCTCACAGGTGTGGCCTGGAGCCCAGGACAGAGCCCAGGACAGGCGTTGCACTCCACACTGTGCGGAAGCAGGGCTGGGCAGCAGGGCGGGGGGGCCGAGCTGGGTCCTCGTGGGGCAGTGCGACCAGCGGGGGTGGGGCGCCGGCCCTGGGCAGGCAGGGGCTGCCACTCCCCGAGGAGCCGGGAGGACGGGTACAGGCTCTGGCCGCCGTGGGGCACGGGGCGCGGGGGCCGCGGGGAGCCATGGAGTCCCTCCTCTGATTTGGCTCCAGATTGGCCCAGGGAGGAATCGGGGAGAATCGATTCGTGCCAGGTCCTGGTGGAGCCAGGCAGCTGCGGCGGGAGCCAGCCCACCCCACCCCTCCCCCAGGGCCCCCTTCCCGCCCCCACCCCCGGTACCCAGGGCCAGCCTGCTGGCGCCTGGGAGGGGGCGGGGGCGAGGCTTGTCCCTGGGTCATCCGGCACCACTGGCCAGAGGCAGGACCCAGAGCAGAGAGAACGTGGAGGGCAGGGGCCGTGGGGGCGGCCTGGGCCCACGCCCAGCTCCAGGGGGAGGGGTGAGAGCCCTCAGGTGGGCTTCCCGCAGGAGGGGGCTGTGAGCTGGCCCCAAAGGCTGGTCAGGGAGAAGGGACGCCTGGCAGAGCTGGGAGGAGCCTGGGTGGGCCTGCAGCAGGGGCCACCTGTCCCCTCTGGTCTGGACGTGGCCCCCAGCCTGTGTCCCCTCCCTGGGCACTGTCCTGGGCTGTGGGCATCTGGGCTGCCTCATGCTCTCTGCCTGGTCCTGGCTTCCCCAAGCATGTCAGGTCAGCCTGGAATGGCCTCCTGGGCGGGCAGGGGTGCAGGACCTGGCCCATACAGCCTCTCGCCCGCCCCTCCCCCACCCCTGCAGGCGTGCTCCGTGGAGACCCTGCCCCCGGACAGTGTGGGAGGAGCCTTGGAGGTGTCCTGCTTGGCGGGAGGCCAGGGGAGGCCTGGCTCCGGACGGCGCCGGTGGCTTCTGAGCCTGTCTTCTCTGCCCAGCCTCCTAGGGCCGCGTCCACGGCTGCCGGCCGCCCCTGCCCGCTGCGGGGCTCCTGTGGCTTGGTGTTCAGTCTGGGCCACAGCTACCACTGGCCAGCTAGCGTCCCCTGGGCCCGGGTTCATCCTGACTCAGAGCGCTGTGGGGCCAGCGTCTCCATGAAGCCTGGCACACACTGGGGCCGCCGGTTCTAGGGGCCGCTCCGCCAGAGTGGACGGCTGGGGGGCGCCAGAGTCCCTACCCACACAGCGTTGCGGGGAGGCGACCTTGGCCACCCCAAAGTGTTCCCAGCCGGAGCCATGGGGCTGCCCAGGACCTCCAAGGGCTGTGGGGAGCACAGGCCCTCCCTGCCGGCTGCTGGCGGCAGGGGGCTCGGGGGTGGGGGTGGGGAGGGGTCTTTGGACCACATGTGGCTCTGGGAAGAATGAGAAGGGAAAGGGATGAGCCCAGCCCCATCCACGGGGCGACTCCCGTCACCCTCTCAGCCACCAGCAGCCTGGCTCTCCCCGGGGGGCTGGGGCAGAGAGGGGCCGTCCCCCTCCCTGCCCACCCCCCCTTCCTGCCCTCTGGGCCCAGCCCTGCCCTGCTGTCTGCGTCCCCGGTGCAGCCAGGCACGGCCCAGGGCCCGCGGTGGGGGGGCACCTCACCACAGCCGGCCCGCCGCAGCCCCCAGCCGCGGGCGTCAGAGAATGGGCGCCTTCACGGCAGCCTGGCCCCGCGTGCTGGGCCCCGGCCTGGCCCGGCCCACCGGCCCCCGCCCACCAGTGCCCGCGGTGCCCTCCTCCGCGCGCGCGGCTGGCGGCAGGGCCTCCCCGTGCGGGACCGGGCAGCCACCTGCTGCCCACAGCCACAGCCACACAATAGGCTCCTTGTGAGCGCCGGGCGGCGGGCAGCGCCTCGCGGCCCTCCCGGGCTCACAGCCCCGTTGTGTTGGGGCGGCTGCCCTGGCTGGGCAGCACGGAGCCGGCCAGGCCCGCCCCACCCGTCCTCGGCCACGGCGAGGCCAGCTCCCGCCTGCCTGCCCTCCGGAGAGGGTGGTCTGCCCGCCGCGGGCGGGGGTTCAGGGCGGCAGCTCTGTGCCAAGGGCACCTCCCCGGGTGTCGCTGGCTACCTGGCTGGAGAAGGGCCCGAGCTGTCTGCACACAGCTGGGGCAAATGGCAGAGCCACGCGTGACCCCGGGGGCCCCATAGATTCACCTTGCCGGGGAAGGGGCCCCAAGGGACCCAGTGTGGGAGCTGGGTGTGTGCCCAGGTGGGGCCGTGGGGAGCCCCGGGAGCCGCCAGCTCCAGATGCGATTTAGGGGCCAGGGCGGGGTCTGCGAGGGGCCTGGTACTGAGCCGCCTGTCGCTCAGCCCCAGGGCCGTTGAGAGGTGGTCCCTGCTCTGTGCCGAGGCACCCAGGCCCCAGCCTGGGTCTGCCTGCCTGCCACCATCGAAGTTTTAGGGTGCTGGGGGACCAGGGACCACGCGTCTTCAGAGCTCTGCAGGACGGGGGTGGGGTGGTAGTGTGGGCTTCCCTCCCCCACCATGGGATGTGCCTGTGACCCCGGAAGGTCATCCTGAGCTGGACAGAGGAGGGCTCAGGCTCCTTGTCACCCTCTCCCTGGCTGAGAGGAGGCCCAGGGCTCCAAGCACCTGGATTCAGCCGTGCCTGCAGCTGCACGAGGAAGTCCCGTGCGTCTCTTTACTGCCTCGAGAGTGCCCTCGGGGAGACCCCAGCCCCCCCCCCCAGCAAGTCCAGTGTCCAGGCCTCGGCGGAGGGCCACTGCTGCCCCCCAGGGCTGGCAGACACAGCAGCCCCCTGCCCCACCGTGGGGCGACCCACGCAGCCCCTCCTCCACCGGAGCCAGAGAAGGGGTCTGGGAAGACGGCTTCCTTCCGCGGGATCTGCTGGGGGGTGGTCTGCAACAGCGTGAGGGGGTCAGCAGCCCGAGGCCACTGGAGGTGACAGGGACTCCTGGGGCCCCTTACGGCCACTTCTTGCCCAGGGAAGGGAGGCTGGGTCCTACTCAGGGGACGCTCAGGTCACCTGGGGGCTGCTGTCCTGTGGTGGGGTGGCCACAGGACACACAGGAGGCCCAGCCCCAGACCCTCTCCTGGGAGGGGCCCCATACCCCGCAGTCCTGGGGGGACCTTGCACTCCGGTGCAGTCGCTGCCTGCCTCTTCCATCTGACTGCGCCCGGCCCTGCCCCCAGCGGCTGTCCCGGGGCCCTGGCTCCGTGCCCCCCTCCCCGCTCCCCGCCAGCAGCCGGAGCCAGAGCCACAGCTGCACTCACACGTGGGGAAGCAGGAGAGGGGGCAGGGCACGGAGCCAGGGCCCCAGGGGGCGGCTGGCTGGGGGGGACACAGTCCCCAAGCAGGGCAGCGTGGCCCACGTGGTCACCCCAAAGACGTGTGCCTTCTGCTGTGGGTTCATCGGATTCTGTGTCCAGCCCTGGCCAGAAAAGAGGCCCGTCAGAGGCAGGGACATCTCAGGGCAGTCAAGGGTAACAGACGGTCTTAAGGGGCGGAGGGCGGCAGCTGGCCCCTGCGGCGCGCTGGCCTGAACCCCTGCTGCCTCCCTCCTGGTCCCTGCCCACAGGGGGGTGCCGGCACCTCCCGCCACCTGTGACTGTCACGTCCACTCTGCCGGGCCTTGCAGGGCCGCTGTCCAGTCTCAGGGACCTGGGGTGGCCAGAGAGAGGTGCTCCGGGCCTCCTAAGTGTGGTACAGCCCCACGTGGGGCCACAGGGCATGGAGCAGGCTCAGGGCCACGTCTGGTAACCGATGTCGATGCCACAGGCAGGGTGGAGCTGGGCTGGCGGGATGGGGGCGGGGCAAGCAGGGGCTGGCTGCTGCCCGTCACACCTGGCGCCGTGGGGCCTGGCGCGGCAGCAGGGGGGTGTAGATGGGGAGGATGGACCAGAAGATGGGACACCCCGGCTCCGCCCACACAGGCTGCCTGTGGCCAGAGGGAGGGGGTATGGGTGTCGAGGGTTGGGGGAAGCGGCCTGGACCGTGGGCTGTGACCCACGCTGCACCACGTCCAGGGTCAGCCTGAGGATCAGGAGGAGGCCCGGAGATACCACTTGGGCCAGGGCCCGCCCCTCGGGGGTCCCAGCTGGGGACCTAGGCCGCTGCTGGGTCAGCCTGTCTCCCTGGAGCTGAAGACCAGGCCCCGCTGCCGCCCAGCCCCGGCCCAGCCCCCACGGTCACGCTGGCCACTCGAGGCCCACAGAGGGCTCAGGATGGCGGCGGCAGCGGAGCCCAGCCTGGGGCTGAGCCCGAGGCCCCTGCAGCTCTGGGCATGGAGGGCCCGGCCAGGCCTGGCTCTCTGCAGGCTGCAAGCAGAGGAGCCTGCGCCAGCAGGGGTCTCCCCACTCCCAGCTCCCCAGATGCCTGCGGGGGTCTCCCCACTCCCAGCTCCACCTCTCTTTCTGTAAGGACACAACCTCAGTTACGGTGTGCCCCTGGGCCCTGTCCCCAGGGAGGCCCGCTCTGAGGCCAGGGGCAGCGACTGCCCAGGGCAGCAGCAAGCTCACACCCACGCCGCCTCACGCCCCCACAGGCGACCGTGCTGCCGGGCCTGGCCTGGGTGGGCTCATCAGCGCAGTGCCCCCTCTCCTGGCCCTGGTGTCTGTGGCCACGTGGCACCAGGGCCCAGCCCAGCCACACACTATGGCCACCCGGGCTCCACCGGGCTGCTGGCCAGAGAGGAGCTCACCTCCCTCCCTAGGACCTGGCCAAGACGTCCACAGTTGGTCTCACAAGGCTGGGCACATGTGGCCACACAGACTGCCATCCCCAGCCCCACGCGGGCCAGCCACCGAGGGCCTGGCTGCTGGGACCCCCAGGCTTGAGGACCCTAATATCCATCCCAGCCAAGCCCCCTGGGCTGGGCAGAGGGGAGGGCAAGGGACCCCTGAGTCCCAGGGCTGGGTCCTTGGCAGGCGGAGCCAGGCACAAGGGGGACACACCTGCTCCGAGCGGGGAGGGGGGGCTTCCGGGCCCGCAGCTGTCGGCCCCGAGGACAGCCAGCCTTCCAGCAGCAGCTGGGCCGGAGGCTCGGGAGCCAGCACAGCCAGGGCCCAGGCGGCCCCCAGCCCCAGGATCCCTTACAGCTGCTGCCGAAGCTGGAGGGAACCGAGGGGGGTGGGAGGGAGAGGGCTGGGTGCCAGCGTGGGGCTTCCAACCCCTGGCCCCGCGCCCCGCCAGACCCCAGCAGCCGTGGCCGGCCCCAGCCCCGCAGGGAGTCTCCCGCTGGGCAGAGACTCCCACACCTTGGTGCCCTGGATGGAGGGGGTCGTGCCGCGCGCAGGAGGAAGCCCTGAGCACACGGCCTGACCGCCTGCAGCTGAGTGACAGGGCGTTAGGCGCCGTCCCGGCTGCCCGGGCTCCCTAGGAGCGACCAGCGCCAGTCAGCCATGGCCCAGGAGCCTCTGCAGAGGCCAAGCTCCAGCCCTCACACCGCTGTCCAGCGCTGCCCTCGGCTCTCAGGGCCCCGTGGCAGGAGGGCCAGGCCTGTCCGGGTGGCCCTTCCCCAGGGAGCCCGGGGGCTCCTAGTCCCAGCAGCCCCAGAGGGCCGTTCCCTGAGAGCTGTGCCCAGACCCTCCCACGACGGCTCCAGAGGGCTGGGCCCCCACCACAGGCCTGCCCACCTGGCCGCTGTCCCTGACAGCCGGTTCAGGGAAGGACAGGCCCACCATGTGGGCCAAGGCAGGGCCCAGTGGCCGGTTTGCTGGGATTTGGGGATTTCGAAGCAGCTGCTGCGGCAGGTGTGGCCCGCCAGCTGTTGGTGGGCTGGGCTGTCCCCTGGCCACTCACTGGGGCAGCAAAGCCAGCAGAGCGTGGCCGGGGCTGGGGGAGGCAGGAGGGGCCCGCCCCCTGCCCCCGCGGTTGGGCACCTCTCTCCAGCGGGGCTGTGGTGGCCAGGGATGTCCCTCAGGCCTCGGTCTCAGCCTGGACACCTGGGAACTGAGTTCAGTTTGGGAAATGCTGACCCCCGTAAAGAAGGAGGCTCAAAGACCCCCACTGCCCTCCCCCGCCCACACCCTGAGTGCTTCCTGGGCACAGTTTGGTGGGGGCGTGGAGCGCTGTGAGCAGCACGCGCGCCTCCTGGTGGCCATCACCGGAATGTTCCGCCTGACCCTGCCAGGCAGATGGGGCTGAGGGGGCTGCACAGGGCTGGGGTCCCCTGGGGACAGAGGGGGGCCATTTCAGAATGTCCCTCAGTCAGGAGGGGAGGGAGGGGCCTGGAGGTGGCTGCCCGCTGCTGGCCCCTGGGCTGGGGGCAAGCAGCCCAGAGGTCGTCAGGGAAGCACCCACAGCGCAGAGCCCTGGGGGCTCTGGGGGCACTTGCCTTCCAGGGCCAGGCAGGCCTAGGACAGGCAGCCTCCCGCGACCCCAGACTGCCGGCACATGGACAGCGGGGGTGGGGGGCAGGGTACCTGGCCGTGGAGGGTCCCAGGGGGCACAGGATGTCTGGCTCCCCAGCCTCTGCCCTGGCCTAAGTTCAGGAGACCCACGGCTGGCGAGCGCTCCCGAGCTGGGCAGCCCCCATGCACCCTCCCCCAACCCCAGCCCCGCCCCTGGCCTTGGGCGCCCCCCTTCCTGATCCGAGGCTCACACACAGACCACCATGTCCACCAGATGGCGCCAGAGGCCATGCCCGCACCCCCAGGACCCAGCTGGCCAGGCCAGGCAGAGCCACCCACCCCTGCCCTCCAGCGTCCATTGGCACCAGGGCCGGCCAAAGGAGGGACTGGAGTAGTGAGCATGGGCCACGAGGCCGGCTCGGCCCCTCTGGAGCTCCCCCGTGTGCCCAAGTGTGTGTGGGGGGTGCCCACACCCCTCCCTGCTCCTTCCTTCACCGCCCAGGCTTAGGGAGCCCAGGCGAGCTGGGAGGAAGGTGTGCTGGGGTCTGGGGCAGAGGGGGCAAAGGACACAGGGGTCCCAGGAAAGGGTTGAGCACTTTGTCAGGAGACAGAGGGGCCAGAGCCTCCTGGGAGCCCCAGCCCAACCTCGGTGACACAGTGGCAGCCCAGGATGAGCCGGGCCAGGGCAGCCAGGCTGAGCCCAGTGAACAAGCCCAGCGGGGCCCAGCCTGTGCCCTCCCGCCTCCCGGCCTCCACCAGGGCGGCTCTGTCTCCCACCTGCCTCACTCCCCGGCCACAGCCTCCCTCGCAGGCCCCCCACCTGCTCACCACTCTGTCCCAGACAGGCTGGCCTCCTCTTCCCAGTAGGGGGTGGAGAGGCACCTGGGTAGGGGTGCACAGGGGCGTGGACAGGGTGCCCTAGGGCATGGGCAGGGGTGCCTGGGGGCATGGGCAGGGGTGCACAGGGGCATGGGCAGGGGTGCCTGGGGCGTGGGCAGGGGTGCACAGGGGCATGGACAGGGGTGCACAGGGGCATGGGCAGGGGTGCACAGGGGCATGGGCAGGGTGCCCTGGGGGTGTGGGCAGGGGTGCACAGGGGCGTGGGCAGGGGTGCACAGGGATGTGGGCAGGGGTGCACAGGGGCATGGGCAGGGTGCCCTGGGGGTGTGGGCAGGGGTGCACAGGGGCGTGGGCAGGGGTACCTGGGGTGTGGGCAGGGGTGCACAGGGGCGTGGGCAGGGGTGCAAGGGGTGTGGGCAGGGGCACCCTGGGGGCGTGGGCAGGGGCGTCCTGGGGCGTGGGCAGGGGTGCACAGGGGCGTGGGCAGGGGTGCAAGGGGCGTGGGCAGGGGTGCAAGGGGTGTGGGCAGGGGCGCCCTGGGGGCGTGGGCAGGGGCGTCCTGGGGCGTGGGCAGGGGTGCAAGGGGTGTGGGCAGGGGCACCCTGGGGGCGTGGGCAGGGGCGTCCTGGGGCGTGGGCAGGGGTGCACAGGGGCGTGGGCAGGGGTGCAAGGGGCGTGGGCAGGGGTGCAAGGGGTGTGGGCAGGGGCGCCCTGGGGGCGTGGGCGGGGCGTCCTGGGGCGTGGGCAGGGGTGCCTGGGGGCGTGGGCAGGGTGCCCTGGGGGCGTGGGCAGGGGTGCACAGGGGCATGGACAGGGTGCCCTGGGGGTATGGGCAGGGGTGCACAGGGGCGTGGGCAGGGGTACCTGGGGCGTGGGCAGGGGTGCACAGGGGCATGGGCAGGGGTGCACAGGGACATGGACAGGGTGCCCTGGGGTGTGGGCAGGGGCGCCCTGGGGGCGTGGGCAGGGGTGCACAGGGGCATGGGCAGGGGTGCACCAGGAAGCTGTTGCCTGCTGGGTCCTGGGACAGGGCCGGGACCAGAGGGGCTTCCTGGAGGAAGGGTCATCTGAACTGAGGGGATTCACAGGAGAAACGGAGGTGGGCGAGCCCCAGGCCATGGTCGTGGGTGACGGGAGGCGGCAGGACAGGGACACACCCCCTCCTTCCCTCGTGGGGTTCTCTAGCCTGGGGCTGAAGTCCAGGGGTTACTGGACCGGCCTTTGTCTCTTGAACGGAGCAGGGAGCTGCACCTGGGGTGTCACAGGCCCCTGTGGGTCACAGCGAGGGTACGGGCTCCCATGAGAAGTGCCTGGGGTCCCCTGGGCAGTCCATCTGGCCACCATCCTGTTGCCATGGCTCCTGGGCCACACCCATCGGGCTGTGTACGGCCACAGGGCACTGTCTGAGCATCCCGCCCACTTCACCTAGCTGGATCCTGCCGGCTGGGGTGCGGGAGGGGCTCAGGGGACAGGCGGGCCACCTCCGGCCACCAGGGCTCCCGGGGTTCCAGTCTCAGGGGCCCGGGCAGGCTCTGGGCCATGTCCCTCCTGCATTCCCAGGAGGCGCCAGCTGTGCCCAGGCACCTGCGGGCAGCAGAAGGTTGGAGGGAGACCCTGGTGGGCGAGGTCGAGTGGGGTGGGGTCCGGGGCTGGGGGACCTGGCTGGGAAGCAGTGGTGACTCTCCCAGGGCAGCGCCTCCGTGGGCCGGGGGCTGAGGAGGTCAGGGCAGTGTCACCCCGGGGTCACCAGCACAGGGTCTCCCCCACAGCGTCCGCTCAGCCTCCACAGCTTCCTGTCCACTCTCCATGGCCTCGCCGCTGTCAGCAAAGCCGCCTCAGCTGGCCACTGTCTGTCCCTTCTGCCCACCCCACCCTAGCCGCCGGCTGTGCTGGGGACCAGAGAGCGAGGCAGACGGCACGGGCTCCCGGCCAGCGCTGCCCGCTCCCCGCCGCTTGCCGCCCAGGGCCCGCGTGCCTGCTTCTCTCCCCAGGTCCACTGCTCGGTCGGAAACACCCCCTTTACAAACCGGCCCGTCAGCTCCGCGGGTTCTGAGCCCATGGACAGAGCCATCCGTTTTGTCCACGGATGCTGCAGGGGGCTGCTGGGGCTGGGGGGGGCAGCCGCCCCTCAGCCCCGGCCGGGCCAGAGGCCAGAGGCCCCCGGGCACTGCAGCATCGGCTCCAGGGCAGGCACCGCGGGCCCCGCCGGGCAGCAGGGCAGAAGCCAGGGACCAACGAGCCGCCATTCCCCAAAAGCCCCCGATCCTCACAACAGAACCCCCAGGCTCCGGCTCCGGCTCTGGCTGTGCAAGCTCCTGGCTCCTCTGATGCCAAGGGACCCAGCCTCCTGGGAGCCATCAGCACCCATGGGCACCACCCCAGGGCCTGGCCCGGGGCTCCCAGCCTCGCCTGCCCCAGCCGGTCTCTCCCAGCCCGCCCTCAGCTCCTGTCCACACCCTCCGCTTCCAGGCCGTCTGCCTACACTGCAGGCGTGGGCTGAACCCCGCGTATTCCCAGGAGCCCCACAGAGCTGGGGGGAAAATGAGACCCCCGTTAGGGTCAGAGCCGGGCAGGTGCCCAAGGTCTCCAACCCCACCGCCTTCCCAGGCACAGCCCCTGCTCATCTCCGAGAAGCCCGAATGCCCGGTGCTTCTCCTGGAACAGGCGCACCCCATTTTCCCTGACTCTGGCGGGCGGCAAGAGTACGGGGCCGGGCGGGTGCCTGGACCGTTAGGAGGAGCCAGCGCGACGCACTCCGGAGTCTGGGCGCCATGGGCTACCAGGCAGGTGAAGCTCCCGGGCCCTGCCCCCGGCCCCCACCCCGCAGGCGCCCCGCCCCGCCCCGCAGGCGCCCCCGCCCCACGCGCCCCGCCCCGCCCCGCCCCGCCCCGCCCCGCCCCGCAGGCGCCCGGCACCCGGAGCGAGCGCAGCACCCGACCGGCTCCACCGGCCGCCGCGCAGGTGAGCGCCCCCTGCCATCCCGGCCCCGCGCCACTTTCGCCCCTTTCGTTGCAGCCCCCCGGCTGCCAGCGCGCACGCGGGGGCCGGGCCGTGGCCGAACCAAGCGGACCTGAGCGGTGATCGGACTGGGGAGGGTGCGGGTAGCGGGGGCCAGGGCGAGCGCTGCAAGGTGTCCGGTCGGGGCGGGGGGGTGGGGGGGGGACAGAGGTGTCTGGGTGTCCGAGGTTGGACGCGAGGCGAGACAGTCGGTGTGTGCTGACCGCTGCTTGCACCCTGCAGCCCCCCGACTTCCGGGCAACCCCCGCGGGAAGGGAGGGCGCTATGGACCGTCACAGGGTCCTGGGGGCCTGCCCACCACCTGGCGCTGCCTGGGGGCCTGGAGCCCAGCAACCCAAAGGCAGAGGGGGTTCCGCTGTGTCTTGGGAGAACATGGGGGCGGGGGCGGGGCGAGGATTAGCGGCCGGCCTCTGGTCTGAAACGGTGACCCGGGTTTCCAGAGCACACGGGCTGTGAGGTGCTGGGGTACTCAGACCAGCCCACCCCTACCTCAGTTTCCCCTTGTGGGAGGGGGTGCTGCCGCTGACCACAGGCTGCTGAGGACCCCTGGGGAGTGGGGGACAGGCTAGGGGTTGCCATCGCTCCGACCCAGAGGCGGGCCCCGCGGGGCTCAGTGGGCTTGTGCCAGGAGGGGGCTTGTTCAGGAGGGGGCCTGGGCCAGGCCCTTGGGTGGGGTAGAGCCTGGTGTCTGAGGCAAGAATCCCCTCCACCTTCCCCGGGGACCCCTGCGTGGCCTCCTGGCGGGGTGTGGGCCCAGGGTGGAGATGCTAGGCCCAGAGAGCTGGCTGGGCTGTCCTGCCAGGCCCGTGAGGAGGGGCGGCCAGAGCCCCAGCTGGCCCCGCCCCCAGGGCCCTCTTGAGGGGGCAGAGCCAGGGGCGGCACTGGGGGGTGCGCCTTGAACTCCAGGCACCGCCCCATTCTCTGCCCCCTGCCCTTGTTCGGCAGCCCCCCCCCCCCCCGCCCCCGGCAGCCAGGCTAAGGCGCACAAGGGTGTGCCAGGAGGGTTGGGGGCAGCCCAGGGTCCTGAGGGTCTGGGCGGGTGTGGGGGACCTGTGGCTGAGCACAGCCCTGCCTGGGGGCTGTCTCCCGGCCAAAAAGCCCCTCCCCCAGGAAAACAGGCGCAGGGCCCCGTCTGAGCGCGGCGGCCCCCTCGCACGGCCGTGCCCCCCGCGGACCTGTTCCTGGACCCAGTTGCTCTGAGGTCTCAGAGCTGCAGGAGCCTGGACGGCGGAGCCAGGGCCTGGATGGTGGAGCCGGGGCCTGGCCACACCGACCCTGGGCCCCTGGAGCCCCTGCTCCTGGGCAGCCTCGTGTGCCAGGACCTGCCTGAGGAGCCCCCCATCAGGGAGCGGCCCTCAGGCTGTGTGTCCTGTCTGCCTGGACCCCCACACTGCCCCCTCCCCGCTGCACAGCCACCCAGCGGCTCGGCCTCATCTGAGACTCCTGAATTCTGGTTTCTTCCCTTAGCTTTGTGTTTATTTGAGAGGCACAGGGACACAGAGTTCCTGTCCCTGGTTCACCCCCAAATGCCCACTGCAGTCACAGCTGGGCCAGGTGCCCCCCACGGCAGTGGCAGGCCCGGTCCTTGGGCCATCAGTGCTGCCGCCCCGGGCGCCCGTCAGCTGGCAGCAGAGCCAGGCCGGAGCCGCACGTGCTCCCGGAGGGGGTGGGGTGCCCTGCCAGCACTGCCCACCTCCGCCCGGCAGCCCCTGTGGGAGCAGGCTCCAGACAGGCCCGCCCGCCCCTCGCCCAGGGCCACGGGGACTCCTGGGCGTTGCCTGGAAGTTGGTCACCCCGAACTCCCACCTCACCTTTTTAAGCAGAGGTTTTGTCTCACCCTACAGCCCCCCAGGTCTGCCCGGCCCAGGCCCCCCACAGCCTCCCAGGTCTGCCCAGCCCCCCACAGCATCCCCACCCAGGTCTGCCAACCAGCTCAGGCCCCCACAGCCCCCCAGGTCTGCCCAGCCCCCCACAGCCCCCCCAGGTCTGCCCGGGCCCCCACAGCCCCCCAGGTCTGCCCAGCCCCCCACAGCCCCCCAGGTCTGCCTGGGTCCCCACAGCCCCCACAGCCCCCCAGGTCTGCCCAGGCCCCCACAGCACCCCCCAGGTCTGCCCAGGCCCCCACAGCACCCCCCAGGTCTGCCCAGCCCCCCACAGCCCCCCAGGTCTGCCCGGGCCCCCACAGCACCCCCCAGGTCTGCCCAGGTCCCCACAGCCCCCACAGCCCCCCAGGTCTGCCCGGGCCCCCACAGCCCCCCAGGTCTGCCCGGGTCCCCACAGCCCCCACAGCCCCCCAGGTCTGCCTGGGCCCCCACAGCACCCCCCAGGTCTGCCCGGGTCCCCACAGCCCCCACAGCCCCCCAGGTCTGCCCGGGCCCCCACAGCACCCCCCAGGTCTGCCCGGGCCCCCACAGCCCCCCAGGTCTGCCAGCTGGGTCAGGCCCTCTCCGCTGCTCGGGCGCTGTGCACCTCCTAAGCCTGACTTGTGTATTTCTTCGTCTAAGTGACTGCTTTCACAC
The DNA here is from genome assembly GCA_949820135.1 of Sylvilagus floridanus. Classification (NCBI taxonomy): domain Eukaryota; kingdom Metazoa; phylum Chordata; class Mammalia; order Lagomorpha; family Leporidae; genus Sylvilagus; species Sylvilagus floridanus. The sequence goes on along the minus strand of OX463234.1, from coordinate 48,253,887 downwards.
TCAAGGTTTGCGCTTTAAGGAAAGACACCTGTTCGCTTTCCCCCTAGGAGCCGGGTTTATGTCCTAGTATCTCATCCATGCCTTTCCTGAGGCACCCCGGAGCGGCGCAATGCAAACATTCATTCATTCATTCATTCATTGGAGACAGAGCGCCTGTCCGCGGGTCGTTCCCACTGCCCGCAGTGGCGGGGCTGGCACCCTGGCTGGGTCTGTCACGCGGGCGGCAGGCCCAGGCGTTGGAGCCGTCCCTGCAGCCTCCCAGGGAGCAGGGAGCAGGGGTGTCGCGGGGGCCAGCCCTCGGGAGCTGAGCGGGGCCGGGTCTCGCCTGCAGCGGCGCAGGGACGGCAGCCTGCAGTGGGGAGGCCGAGCCTGGGCCGGGCCCTCTGCGATTTCCGTGAGGGCTCCAAACAGCAAAGTCCCACAGTGGCTGAAGACGGGCGCCACCCGCGTCACAGCCGTCTGAGGGGTGCGACCTGGCACACGTGACCCCCGTCTGAGGGGCATGACCTGGCACACGTGACCCCCATCTGAGGGATGCCACCTGGCACACGTGACCCCCGTCTGAGGGGCATGACCTGGCACACGTGACCCCCATCTGAGGGATGCGACCTGGCACACGTGACCCCCATCTGAGGGGCGCGACCTGGCACATGTGACCCCTGTCTGAGGGGCGCGACCTGGCACACGTGACCCCCATCTGAGGGACGTGACCTGGCACACATGACCCCTGTCTGAGGGACGCGACCTGACATGACCCCCATCTGAGGGATGTGACCTGGTACATGTGACCCCCGTCTGAGGGACGCGACCTGGCACACGTGACCCCTGTCTGAGGGACGTGACCTGGTACACATGACCCCTATCTGAGGGACGCGACCTGACATGACCCCCATCTGAGGGACGTGACCTGGTACACATGACCCCTATCTGAGGGACGCGACCTGACATGACCCCCATCTGAGGGATGTGACCTGGTACATGTGACCCCCGTCTGAGGGACGCGACCTGGCACACGTGACCCCTGTCTGAGGGACGTGACCTGGTACACATGACCCCTATCTGAGGGACGCGACCTGACATGACCCCCATCTGAGGGACGCGACCTGGCACACGTGACCCCCGTCAGAGGAGCGTAACCTCCGACATTCGTGATCCCCGTCTGAGGGGCGCAACCTCCGACACTCATGACCCTGTCTGAGGGGTACGACCTCCAACACTTGTGACCCCGTCTGAGGGGCGTGACCTCCAACACTTGTGACCCCGTCTGAGGGGTGCGACCTCCAACACTCGTGACCCCGTCTGAGGGGCGCAACCTCAGACACTCGTGACCCCGTCTGAGGGGCGTGACCTCAGACACTCGTGACCCCGTCTGAGGGGCCTGACCTCCAACACTTGTGACCCCGTCTGAGGGGCGCAACCTCAGACACTCGTGACCCCGTCTGAGGGGCCTGACCTCCAACACTTGTGACCCCGTCTGAGGGGCGCAACCTCAGACACTCGTGACCCCGTCTGAGGGGCGTGACCTCAGACACTCGTGACCCCTATCTGAGGGGCACCACCTCCGACACTCGTGACCCTGTCTGAGGGGCGCAACCTCAGACACTCGTGACCCCTATCTGAGGGGCACCACCTCCGACACTCGTGACCCCGTCTGAGGGGCGTGACCTCCGACACTCGTGACCCTGTCTGAGGGGCCTGACCTCCAACACTTGTGACCCTGTCTGAGGGGCGTGACCTGACATGTGACCCCTGTCTGAGGGGTATGACCTCCAACACTCGTGACTCCTAAGGAGCATGACCTCTGACACATGACCCGTCTGAGGGGCACAACCTGTGACACACATGACCCCTGTCTGACAGGAATGTCCTCTGACACACATGACCCCTCTCTGAGGGGTGCAACCTCCAACACTCGTGACCTCTGTCTTTGAGGGGGGCAACCTGTCACATGTGACCCCCATCTGAGGGGTGTGACCTCTGACACGTGACCCCCATCTGAGGGGCAACCTGTGACACACGTGACCCCCGTCTGACAGGAAGGACCTCTGACACGTGACCCCCATCTGAGGGGCGTGACCTCTGGCACATGTGACTTCTGACACACCGCTTGTGACGGGTGCGACCTCACCACTCTCTCCCTGGGCCCGTGGCGCCTCTGCGTCTGCCTCTTTCCCCTTCGTCCCTGTGGGGGGGACACCCCTGTCCGCCCCGCCCCCCACAGCTGCCCTGCATGCACTCCGCGTGTTCCTTCGTGTTCTGCTGCTGCCCGCCTGGGGTGGGAGGGGCCTTGTCTGCCAGGGGCCTGAGAGACGTCTTGTGTGGGAGTCGTACCCCGCCCGGGCCAGTGCCCCAGAACAGTGTCCACCTGCGACGACCTCCCCCTGTCCTGCTGTCCCCTGGTCCCGTAGCCCAGGGTCACATGTCCTGGAGCAGGGCCTGCTGGGGGCGTGGACACATGCCCTGGAGGCAGGAGACGCTGGCGGGGCCACCGCAGCCGGCACAGACTGGGCACCCCGGGGGGCTGGCCGGGCACGGGGCTGTCCCCTCTGCCTGTGCTCCGTGGGCCCCCGGGTGCTGGCACCTGCTGGTCCCGGGCCCCTCCCCGCAGGGCTCTGAGGAGCCGCGGGGAGGGGCAGTCGCCGGGCAGCCACCTCGCACGGACAGACAGCTTCCGTCCGGGCTGGCGGCCGCGGCCTGCGCCCCGGCGGGCCCGGGCTCCTTCCTCTCCTGGATTGCTTTCCAAACAATTTGCTTAATGTGATTCCCGGCCGAGCCAAGCTGAGCGTGACTAACCGCGCTGGCCGCTGGGGGGGGGGGGGCCGCGGGGCCTGGGCGGGACGCTCCCCTCACCGCCCTCTTCTCTTGCAGACGGACGCGGGCTAGTGCTGGCCCCTGGGCCGCCATGGAGCCCCTGTTCCCGGCCGCCGCACCGGGCTGGAACGCCTCCTCCTCCTCCTCCTCCCCCGCCGCCTCCTCCTCGGTGGCCGCCCCTGCAGGCAGCCACAACGGGACGCTGGCGGGGCTGGCGCCCTCTGCCGGGGCGCGGGCGGTGCTGGTGCCCGTGCTGTACCTGCTGGTGTGCGCTGTGGGGCTGGGCGGCAACACGCTGGTCATTTACGTGATCCTGCGCCACGCCAAGATGGCCACAGTCACCAACGTGTACATCCTGAACCTGGCCGTGGCCGACGTGCTGCTCATGCTGGGGCTGCCCTTCCTGGCCACGCAGAACGCCGTCTCCTACTGGCCCTTCGGCCCCTTCCTGTGCCGCCTGGTCATGACGCTGGACGGCATCAACCAGTTCACCAGCATCTTCTGCCTGACCGTCATGAGCGTCGACCGCTACCTGGCCGTGGTGCACCCGCTGCGCTCGGCCCGCTGGCGCCGCCCGCGGGTGGCCAAGCTGGCCAGCGCCGCCGTCTGGGCCTTCTCGCTGCTCATGTCCCTGCCGCTGCCGCTGTTCGCCGAGGTGCAGGAGGGCTGGGGCACCTGCAACCTGAGCTGGCCGGAGCCCGTGGGGCTGTGGGGCGCTGCCTTCATCGCCTACACGTCCGTGCTGGGCTTCTTCGGGCCGCTGCTGGTCATCTGCCTGTGCTACCTGCTCATCGTGGTCAAGGTCAAGGCGTCGGGCGTGCGGGCGGGCTGCCCGCGGCGGCGGCGCTCAGAGCGCCGGCTCACGCGCATGGTGGTGGTGGTGGTGCTGGTGTTCGCGGGCTGCTGGCTGCCCTTCTTCCTGCTCAACATCGTGAACCTGGCCGTGACGCTGCCCGAGGGCCCCGCCTCCGCCGGCCTCTACTTCTCCGTGGTCGTGCTGTCCTACGCCAACAGCTGCGCCAACCCCGTGCTCTACGGCTTCCTCTCCGACAACTTCCGCCAGAGCTTCCGGAAGGTTCTGTGCCTTCACAGGGGCTACGGCGCGGAGGACGCGGACCCCGTGGAGAAGGGTGCGCGGCCGCGGGAGGCCACGCTGCCCGCCCCCAGCCCAGAGGCCAACGGGCTCATGCAGACCAGCAGGCTGTGATGGCCGTGGCGGCCTGGAGCCCACGGTGGGCGCTGCCCTGTCTCCTGCCCCGTGCCCCCCACCCCAGGACGTAGGGGCTGAGCTGCCCCCGGCCTGGGGCCCTTGAGCCTGGATGCTTCTCAAGGAGCCGTGAGGAGGGGGTTCCCGGACCGGGCAGTGAGGGGACAGCGCCCTCGGCCTGCTCTCAGGCTGGGGAGGTGGGGGCTGTGACGGGCTCTGCCCAGGGGGTCTCCACCCTCCCCTCCCGCGCCCAGCCCGGGCCTCTGGATCCAGGAGGAGGACACCCAGAGGGGAGCCGTCTGCCAGGACACGAGGTGCGACTGGGTGTCCTGCACACGATGGCTATGCATCCCTGGCCAGCACCCAGTGCCGCCCTGGGAGGGGGCTCCCCGCTTGGCTCAGCCCCCCCGCGTCTGAGTGCCCGGTGGGTGAGGGGCAGAGGGGACACACAGGAGGCCCCACTTCTGCCGAGGTCTAGCCGGCGGGGGGGGGGGAGGGCAGGGCACTGTCTCCTGCTTCGGGACAGCGGCTGGGGGGATGGGCAGATTGGGGCGGCCAAGGGCTGTGTCTGTATAGGAAGCAGACACAGGGCCCCCGAGGAGTCCTGCGTCCCCCAGCCCCGCTGCCCCGCACCTGTGTGCCCGACCTTCTGGGCCTGGGGCCTGGAGGACCAGAGCTGGCCCCGTGGCCCCAGAGGCCCCGCTCGAGCGTCTGTGGTCTGCCCACTACCCCCAGGAGGATAGACGGAGTCACTGCCCAGTGCTGGCCTCAGCACTGACCCCAGACGCAGGCGTGAGGAGAGCCTGCGAGCTGGACAACCTGCTCCCTGGACGACTTGGAAATAAATGTTTGATTCTTTCCCAAAGCAAACATTGCTCCCGGAGCCGAGGGCAGCAAAGCAGACACCCTCCCGCCCCGGCCTGGACAGCGCCAGACAAAGCCACACCCCTGCCTGTAGCCAGTGACGGGGGCGGGTGGGGGGGACAGGGCCAACGAGCAGGGGGTGGCACGGGGCTCCAGGGGGCGCTGTCCCTGGGAGCCCACCCCTCCAGCTCTGGGCCCTATGGGCATGGGGTCTCCACGAGGCTGTCTGAGGCTCCCCCGCAGGGACCAGCATCCCGGGGGCCCAGGCTGGGGGGACACTGAGAGCTGACCTCTAGCTGACCTCTAGTCTGCCTGCTCCCTGCCCGGGACCTGAACACAAAGTCCCTCTGCTCAGATGCTTTGGGGAACAAGCAGATGGCTGGGAAATCCACCCGGATCAATTTCTCCTGATTGATTTGACATCCAGTGTGCCTGTCACCCAGGACCTGGCCGGCCAGCAGTGCCCTGCAGGGGTGCAGAGGCCAGCAGCACCTGGTGTGCACCTGTGTGTGCATGCCTGAGTCTGTGTGTGCATACCTGAGTCTGTGTGCATACCTGTGTCTGTGTGCATACCTGTGTCTGTGTGCATACCTGTGTCTGTGTGAGCATACCTGAGTCTGTGTGCATACCTGAGTCTGTGTGTGCATACCTGTGTCTGTGTGTGCATACCTGTGTCTGTGTGTGTATACCTGAGTCTGTGTGTGCATACCTGAGTCTGTGTGCATACCTGTGTCTGTGTGCATACCTGTGTCTGTGTGAGCATACCTGTGTCTGTGTGTGTATACCTGAGTCTGTGTGTGCATACCTGAGTCTGTGTGCATACCTGTGTCTGTGTGCATACCTGTGTCTGTGTGCATACCTGTGTCTGTGTGTGCATACCTGTGTCTGTGTGCATACCTGTGTCTGTGTGCATACCTGTGTCTGTGTGCACACCTGAGTCTGTGTGTATACCTGAGTCTGTGAGCATACCTGTGTCTGTATGTGCATACCTGTGTCTGTGTGCACACCTGAGTCTGTGTGTGCATACCTGTGTCTGTGTGCATACCTGTGTCTGTGTGCACACCTGAGTCTGTGTGTGCATACCTGTGTCTGTGTGCATACCTGTGTCTGTGTGCATACCTGTGTCTGTGTGCACACCTGAGTCTGTGTGTATACCTGAGTCTGTGAGCATACCTGTGTCTGTATGTGCATACCTGTGTCTGTGTGCACACCTGAGTCTGTGTGTGCATACCTGTGTCTGTGTGCATACCTGTGTCTGTGTGCATACCTGAGTCTGTGAGCATACCTGTGTCTGTGTGCATACCTGAGTCTGTGAGCATACCTGTGTCTGTGTGTATACCTGAGTCTGTGTGCATACCTGTGTCTGTGTGCATACCTGTGTCTGTGTGAGCATACCTGTGTCTGTGTGCACACCTGTGTCTGTGTGCATACCTGTGTCTGTGTGTATACCTGAGTCTGTGTGCATACCTGTGTCTGTGTGCATACCTGTGTCTGTGTGCACACCTGAGTCTGTGAGCATACCTGAGTCTGTGTGCATACCTGTGTCTGTGTGTATACCTGAGTCTGTGTGCATACCTGTGTCTGTGTGCATACCTGTGTCTGTGTGAGCATACCTGTGTCTGTGTGCACACCTGTGTCTGTGTGCATACCTGTGTCTGTGTGCATACCTGTGTCTGTGTGCATACCTGAGTCTGTGTGTATACCTGAGTCTGTGAGCATACCTGAGTCTGTGTGTGCATACCTGTGTCTGTGTGCATACCTGAGTCTGTGTGCAAACCTGTGTCTGTGTGCATACCTGAGTCTGTGTGCATACCTGTGTCTGTGTGCATACCTGAGTCTGTGTGTGCATACCTGTGTCTGTGTGCATACCTGTGTCTGTGTGAGCATACCTGTGTCTGTGTGCACACCTGTGTCTGTGTGCATACCTGTGTCTGTGTGCATACCTGTGTCTGTGTGCATACCTGTGTCTGTGTGTGCATACCTGTGTCTGTGTGCACACCTGTGTCTGTGTGTGCATACCTGTGTCTGTGTGTGCATACCTGAGTCTGTGTGCATACCTGTGTCTGTGTGCATACCTGTGTCTGTGTGTGCATACCTGTGTCTGTGTGAGCATACCTGTATCTGTGTGTGCATACCTGAGTCTGTGTGTGCATACCTGTGTCTGTGTGCATACCTGAGTCTGTGTGCATACCTGAGTCTGTGTGCATACCTGAGTCTGTGTGCATACCTGTGTCTGTGTGCATACCTGAGTCTGTGTGCATACCTGTGTCTGTGTGCATACCTGAGTCTGTGTGTGCATACCTGTGTCTGTGTGCATACCTGTGTCTGTGTGAGCATACCTGTGTCTGTGTGCACACCTGTGTCTGTGTGCATACCTGTGTCTGTGTGCATACCTGTGTCTGTGTGTGCATACCTGTGTCTGTGTGCACACCTGTGTCTGTGTGTGCATACCTGTGTCTGTGTGTGCATACCTGAGTCTGTGTGCATACCTGAGTCTGTGTGCATACCTGTGTCTGTGTGCATACCTGTGTCTGTGTGTGCATACCTGTGTCTGTGTGAGCATACCTGTATCTGTGTGTGCATACCTGTGTCTGTGTGCACACCTGAGTCTGTGTGCATACCTGAGTCTGTGTGTGCATACCTGAGTCTGTGTGCATACCTGTGTCTGTGTGCATACCTGTGTCTGTGTGAGCATACCTGTGTCTGTGTGCATACCTGTGTCTGTGTGCATACCTGAGTCTGTGTGTGCATACCTGAGTCTGTGTGCATACCTGTGTCTGTGTGCATACCTGTGTCTGTGTGAGCATACCTGTGTCTGTGTGCATACCTGTGTCTGTGTGCATACCTGAGTCTGTGTGTGCATACCTGTGTCTGTGTGCATACCTGAGTCTGTGTGCATACCTGAGTCTGTGTGCATACCTGAGTCTGTGTGCATACCTGTGTCTGTGTGCATACCTGAGTCTGTGTGAGCATACCTGTGTCTGTGTGCATACCTGTGTCTGTGTGTGCATACCTGTGTCTGTGAGCATACCTGTGTCTGTGTGCATACCTGAGTCTGTGTGCATACCTGTGTCTGTGTGCATACCTGAGTCTGTGTGCATACCTGAGTCTGTGTGTATACCTGTGTCTGTGTGCATACCTGTGTCTGTGTGCATACCTGAGTCTGTGTGTGCATACCTGAGTCTGTGTGCATACCTGTGTCTGTGTGTGCATACCTGTGTCTGTGTGAGCATACCTGTATCTGTGTGAGCATACCTGTGTCTGTGTGCACACCTGAGTCTGTGTGTATACCTGTGTCTGTGTGCATACCTGTGTCTGTGAGCATACCTGAGTCTGTGTGTGCATACCTGTGTCTGTGAGCATACCTGAGTCTGTGTGTGCATACCTGTGTCTGTGTGCATACCTGTGTCTGTGTGTATACCTGTGTCTGTGTGCATACCTGTGTCTGTGTGTATACCTGAGTCTGTGTGCATACCTGAGTCTGTGTGTGCATACCTGTGTCTGTGTGTGCATACCTGTGTCTGTGTGCATACCTGTGTCTGTGTGCACACCTGAGTCTGTGTGCATACCTGAGTCTGTGTGTGCACACATGTGTCTGTATGCTGCCCTGCTGTGGCCCTGGCTGTGGGACCCACAGGGGGTGGAGGTGGGGGTCCTTGGGCTCTCTGACCCCCCATTTCCTCGCCTCACCAAGGCCCCCTCCTCCCTGGCAGCCAGCAGCTTAGAGGACCCACCCGGGGAGGCCATAGAAGGTGCTGACCACGCCCCATGAGGCGGCCTGCTAGGGCAGTGTCGGGAACTGAGCCCCCGCCCCCTCCAGCCTGGAGCCCCAAACATACTGCAGACCTGGCCCAGGGCCTGCTCCCCCGCCCCACCCTCCAGGCTCCCCAGCCACATGCAGGCTGCCTGACCCACGGCCATCTTCATCAAGGCCACATGCTGTCCCCACACTGCCCTCCCCACCACGTGGCCTCCTCTTCGGGTCCCCAGCAGCCCCCGCACAGGGAGCTCAGAGGATGCCCCGGCGGCTGGGCCCGGGCCTCTGTCTTCCCAGCCACAGCCCCCAGCCAGGCGGGCCCCGAGAACAGGACCCGTGTGCCCGTGGAACAGATGGTGGGTTCCACGTGCTGTGTGCCCACGTGGGGTTGGGTCCCGAGGATCCTAGCTAGGGAGGAGCATCCGACAGGGAACGGCGTGTGTGACGGCTTGGGGGGCAAGGGGGCGGGGCGGGGACAGCAGCAGGTGCAGGCCCCCCCCCCCGCCTTCAGGGTTGATCCTGGCTGCCAGAGAGGGGGGAGACTGGACACAGTGACGGCAAGCAGAGCTGAGCCCAAGCTAAGGGCTCCTGGGGGGTTGAGGAGGCAGAATCAGCGCTCAGACGAGGCCTGGGGCAGGAGCCGGGGGTGTCTCAGGAGGGTCCAGGGGACGAGGCGTGGTCAGCATGGACGGTGCCCAGACCCCCAAGAAAGGCCAGGCAGGGCAGACAGCCCTGAGCAGCCACAGTGGGTCCCAGGATGTAGCCCAGCCCTGGCGGCCAGAGCCAGTGCGGGGCTGTGGGTGGGAGCGGGGGCCGCTCTGGGGCTCCGTCCGCATCAGTAGGTTTTATTGGCTCCGGGGCTCCAGTGACGCCCAGGCTGAGCTTGCGGGGACATCCGGCTGGCGGGGGTGGTGGGAGGGGTGGGAGTGTCTGTTTGCCCAGCAGGGCAGAGTGCTGGGGGGGGGGGGGGCGGTGACTGGGAGAGAAACCGAGGCTGGGCTGGCTCCCAGCAGTTGTGACATTGGGGTGCACTGGGTGGGTGGGTGGGACCCCCCCGGCCCCCGGCCCCCGGCCCCCCGGCCCCCCGTCAGCCTGCTACTCCCTCAGGAGTCCCCAGGAGTGGAGGGCCTGGCGGAGATGAGGGGGACACAAGTGATGGACAGGGCAGGCACAGCAGCAGCCAGCAGAGAAGTGAGGGACCCTGGGGGGGGGGCTGGGGGCAGGCAGGGGTCAGCTCTTCAAGAGCAGCCCAGAGCCTGCAAACTGCAGTCCAGGCCCCACCATGCTCTCTGCCACCCACACCCATCTCAGCCCCCACCCCACTGCTGGACCCCCGCCATGGGGTGCGGCCACATATGTCTCGGGTCCCCCACATCTGTCTCGGGTCCCCCACATCTGTCTCAGGGCCCCCCAGGTCTCAGGGCCCCCCAGGTCTCAGGTCCCCCCACGTCTGTCTCGGGTCCCCCCACGTCTGTCTCAGCTTCCCCCAGGTCTCAGGTCCCCCCACATCTGTCTCGGGTCCCCCCAGGTCTCAGGTCCCCCCACATCTGTCTCAGGTCCCCCCACATCTGTCTCAGGACCCCCCAGGTCTCAGGTCCCCCCACGTCTGTCTCGGGTCCCCCCACATCTGTCTCGGGTCCCCCACATCTGTCTCAGGTCCCCCCACGTCTGTCTCAGGTCCCCCCACATCTGTCTCGGGTCCCCCACATCTTTCTCAGGTCCCCCCACGTCTGTCTCAGGTCCCCCCAGGTCTTGGGCCCCCACCTCGTCTCAGCACCAACACAGGCCACTTTCACATGGTCACTTTCACGTGGTCAGTCGTGTGACCAGCTGGGAACTTCTTCCACTTTGCTTTCCTGAATGAGCGCGGCACACATTCTCCTCGCTGTGGAAAGCGAGGGATCCACCTTTCCGCCTGCCCAGGTGAGCGTGTCGCTCCCGCCGGTGCCCTGCGGTCAGAGTGGGGCGCTGCCCCTCAGGGAGCCCCCGTCCTGCACCCAGGGCCCCGCCTCCCCAGGGCCGGCTCTGCGTCCGGCTTCCTTCACGCACACTCCCACTGCTTCCGGAATCTCCTCCCACGAGGGGCTGAGCGCTTCCTACCCCGTCCACCGTCCCTCGATGGGGCCGGCTGTGGCCACTGGCCACGCCCTCGGGGCTGCTCTGACAACACCACACATGATTCGCGAGGAACATCCGGAACTCGAATGCTGCCCGCTCCGTCTTCCAGGTCCTCTGCGATACTATCTTTGCCCAATTTAAAACCGAGTTTTCCAAGTTCATAACAATTCTATTTACGGGAGCCAAATGCTTACGGGCAGGGGAGTGGGTGGCAGGTGTGGCCCGCCCAGGCCAGGGAGAGGCCCCGATACTCCAGGCGTCAGGCAGAGAAGCCGGGGCAGGCCATGTGCGCCGGCCGTCTCAGCACAGACAGGAAGTGCTCTCCCGCTGCCCGCACAGGCCGGCCCCTGCCTTGGGGGCCTAGGGGGCCCCTGCCCTGGGATGGCCGTGACTCTCGATTCCCTGCTGCGAAGACCCTCTCTTGGGCAGCTGCCCAAGCAGGAGGCCCCTGGCTGGGTGGGCCGGACAGAGCACTGGCGGGGCCTGGAGCGGCCAGGCTGCCCAGCTCCCAGGGAGGCCGGAGTGCCCACTGAGCCAGACCACGGCACCCAGGCAGCTCCCCCGGACGCCAGCCACGCACCGGGCGTTTTGGCAAGGTGGGCAGCATGCCAAGGACACAGCCGGGGCCTGCCCAGGACACAGGGCACACACAGGGCCTGGAGGCAGGGGAGAGGCCCAGAGTCCGCTCCGTGGCACGGACCCTGGCGCCTCGGCCCCAGGAGCACCAGCTCACCCGTTGCCAAGCACCCGGGCCGGCCCGTCTAGCCGCTGCAGGCCAAGGGGCCAAAGTGCGACCGGGAGCTCCGCCCAGCTCAGCGACCCAGGTAGGGACAGGCGGGGCCTTCTCCCCAGCCACTGGGCCTGTGGCCTTCTACGCCTATGCCCTGTCCCCAGCGCTGCCCCCAGCAGCTGACCCTGCCGTGGGCACCGGCTCTCTTGGCTTCCCCCGGTGTATGGGCCAGGGCCAGTGGGCGGCCACGCCAGGCAATAGCAGGACCCCTGGCCAGGCCCCTGTGGGCAGCACCTGCACCAGGAGCAGGAGAGTGGGAGCTGCCCTCCCGCCCAGGGCCCGAGGGACAGAGACAGGGCAGCCCCTCGTCGGGGGCAGGGGGTCATGGGCAGGAGGCGGATGCTGAGGCCGCGGGGGTCACGGGCAGGGGGCGGACGCTGAGGCCCCGGGGATCATGGGCAGTGGGTGGACACTGAGGCCGCGGGGTCACGGGCAGGAGGTGGACGCTGAGGCCGCGGGGGTCACGGGCAGGGGTGGACACTGAGGCCCCGGGGGTCACGGGCAGGGGTGGACACTGAGGCCGCGGGGTCACGGGCAGTGGGTGGACGCTGAGGCCCCGGGGGTCATGGGCAGTGGGTGGACACTGAGGCCGCGGGGTCACGGGCGGGAGGTGGACGCTGAGGCCCCGGGGGTCATGGGCAGTGGGTGGACACTGAGGCCGCGGGGGTCACGGGCAGGAGGCGGACGCTGAGGCCGCGGGGGTCACGGGCAGGAGGTGGACGCTGAGGCCGCGGGGTCACGGGCAGGAGGTGGACGCTGAGGCCGCGGGGTCACGGGCAGTGGGTGGACACTGAGGCCGCGGGGGTCACGGGCAGTGGGTGGACGCTGAGGCCCCGGGGGTCACGGGCAGGGGGTGGACGCTGAGGCCCCGGGGGTCACGGGCAGTGGGTGGACGCTGAGGCCCCGGGGGTCACGGGCAGGGGGTGGACGCTGAGGCCGCGGGGTCACGGGCAGGGGGTGGACGCTGAGGCCGCGGGGGTCACGGGCAGGGGGTGGACGCTGAGGCCGCGGGGGTCACGGGCAGTGGGTGGACGCTGAGGCCGCGGGGGTCACGGGCAGGGGGTGGACGCTGAGGCCGCGGGGGTCACGGGTAGGGGGTGGACGCTGAGGCCCCGGGGGTCACGGGCAGGTGGTGGACGCTGAGGCCGCGGGGGTCACGGGCAGGAGGTGGACGCTGAGGCCGCGGGGGTCACGGGCAGGAGGTGGACGCTGAGGCCGCGGGGGTCACGGGCAGGGGGTGGACGCTGAGGCACCGGGGGTCACGGGCAGGGGGTGGACACTGAGGCCCCGGGGGTCACGGGCAGGGGGTGGACGCTGAGGCCGCGGGGGTCACGGGCAGGGGGTGGACGCTGAGGCCGCGGGGGTCACGGGCAGGAGGCGGACGCTGAGGCCGCGGGGGTCACGGGCAGTGGGTGGACGCTGAGGCCGCGGGGGTCACGGGCAGGAGGCGGACGCTGAGGCCGCGGGGGTCACGGGCAGTGGGTGGACGCTGAGGCCGCGGGGGTCACGGGTAGTGGGTGGACGCTGAGGCCGCGGGGGTCACGGGCAGGAGGCGGACGCTGAGGCCGCGGGGGTCACGGGCAGGGGGTGGACGCTGAGGCCGCGGGGGTCACGGGCAGGAGGCGGACGCTGAGGCCGCGGGGTCACGGGCAGGAGGCGGACGCTGAGGCCCCGGGGGTCACGGGCAGGAGGCGGATGCTGAGGCCGCGGGGTCACGGGCAGGGGGTGGACGCTGAGGCCCCGGGGGTCACAGGCAGGAGGTGGACGCTGAGGCCGCGGGGTCACGGGCAGGGGGTGGACGCTGAGGCCGCGGGGTCACGGGCAGTGGGTGGACGCTGAGACCGCGGGGTCACGGGCAGGGGGTGGACGCTGAGGCCGCGGGGTCACGGGCAGGAGGTGGACGCTGAGGCCCCGGGGGTCACGGGCAGGGGGTGGACGCTGAGGCCGCGGGGGTCATGGGCAGGGGGTGGACGCTGAGGCCGCGGGGGTCACGGGCAGGGGGTGGACGCTGAGGCCGCGGGGCCGCTCTGTCCCCAGTGCCCCTCCCAGGCCCGAGCCCCGTGCTGCAGCAGGAACCCAGCTGCCTGGGGTAGGGCGTCCTGGTGCCCCGTGCTGGGGGCTCCACACCTGGCAAAGGGGGAGCCGTTGTGGGGGCAGGGGGCTCCCCCACCCAGCACCCCGGAGCCAAGCCCCTCATCCCGAGCTCCCTGGGAGGAGCTGTGGAGGGGAGCTGCTCCTGGACTCCCACGGGGACGCCTACGTCACGGCAGCCCCCCCACCCCACAGACCCTGGTCCTGGGAATCGGGCCTCCGGCCCTGCCCGCCCCGGCTCACTGCAGGCCGTCGGCCACCAGCCTCGGCTGTGCCGCCCTGGGCTGTGAGGCCTCTAGAGGGGCTCTGCACACCACTGGCGGCCGTGTTTCCTGGCTGAGACCGCAGCCCCGGGGCAGCCCCGCCCCTCCCGGCCAAGACTCTCAGGGCCCCTCCGCGCACCGCCCGGCCTGCCCTCGGCCACCCTCCAGCCCCCGGGTCCAGGGGAGGGTCTGGGGCCCAGGACAGCTCGGCCTGAACAGGTTGGAGTGGGCGGCTCACGGGGGCGGCCTTGCTGCTGGGTGGAGCGTGGTAAGGGGCTGGGGGGTCTGGCCAGTGTCCACACTGTGTGTGGGCAGCTCAGCCACCCCAGCAAGGAACCCCTGGCCTGGGCCCCACCAGATGCCTGAGGCAGACGGGGTCCCCGCAACAGCCCAGCCTTCAGCCGATGGTGACCTCACAGGTCAGCAGGGACCCCAGGTACAGAGAGGGGGCCAAGTCCACACAGAGCCCTGTCCACCCCTGCTCTGACCCTGGGCCCAGGGACGACCCGGCACCTGGACATGGTGATTAGCAAGGGGCCACTTCCCGGGTTCCAGGCCACCCACTGAGGGTGGCGCCGCCGTGGCCAGAGACCTGCCCTGCCGAGCCTGGTCCTCCTCTGCAAGGGGCCCCCCCGCGGGGGCTTTTCCCACAGGCCGAGGGGCAGCCAGGGGCTGGGGCTGGTCTCCGGGCTCCCCCGTCTGCACCCTACGCCCAGCGGAGACACTGAAGGGATGGACATTGAGGGACGGACCCACAACCCTGCCGCCATCTCAGCACCGCTTGGCCCTGGACGGGGCTGGAGCCGGGTGAGCCTCAGCGGCTGCCAGGCAGTGACGGGGCGTGGCCCGCTGCAGGCCCAAGGGGCCCTCCTGACACCGCATGACCACCCTCCAGCCCCGGAAGGCCCTCAGTGGGCAGCCAGTGTGCGGTGAGCGGCCAGGCATCTGGACGGGCTAGGAAGGTATGTGCAGGCCATGGTCAGCGGGCGGAGGGTGACTCAGCGCATCAGGACACCGAGTCTCAGGCCAGAAATAGCCCAGGCTCAGACAGCCACCGCATCTCCGTGACGACGGAGGGCGGGCCAGCGCCGCGGCCCCCCGCCGAGAGCCAGGCCACCACGGGCGTCCCGCAGGGTCCCCGGAGGCGGTGGGAGCCCGGGGAGGCGGTGCTGGGAGTGGCCAGCTCCTGCCGAGCGCCATCCCTTCCTGGGTGGGCGAGGTGGACGCTGCTGGGCATGCTGTGGGCTCGGGAGGGCGTCAGCAGTGCCCCCAGGGGTCTCGGCCGGAGTGGGAGGAGCCAGGCAGCTGGCCGGCAGTGCGTGTGTGCCGAGGATCTGGGAGCACAGGGGGCCGTGGCCTGACGCCCAGGGAGGTCTGGGCTCCGGGCACATCCACGTGCCAGGGGTGACCGTGAAGACCTGTCGGAGGGCGCTGGAGTGGGCGGAGCTGCCCCCACCTGCCAGGGCTGTGTCCAGGCTGGGCCTGAGCACGCGGCAGACAACACGAGCACACCCCAGGGCACCACAGAGCCCGCCCCACCCTCCCAGCACGGGGTGGGAGAGCATGGATGCCCCCCTCAGCTGGAGTGGGCAGACGGCAGGCCTCGCCCTGCACCCTCGGGGGCAGCCTGACCCACTGTGGGGGCTGCACCCAGGGCCTCTGGTCAGCAGCCGCCTGCATGTCGGTGGGCTCGGTGAGGGCTGGGCAGCCGCGGGTGAGAATCAGGAACGCTGTCCTGCAGGCCCAGAAACGGAGGTGGGGGCTTCTCAGACCCGCCCTGGGGGGCCAGCGGTCAGGGCTCCTGGGCCTCTCCCACTGTGAAATGCATGCACCGGGCAGCAGGAGAGAGAAAACCATAGTGCTTATAGCGCCACCTGGCGTCTGTGCTGGCACCGGCCGCCTGTCCGGAGCTGAGGAGCCTGGCCCAGGCCCCCCAGCAAACCAGGAGCCTGCCCCCACAGCCGAGGAGGAGCCTGGCCCACGCCCCTCCTTGCCAGCCCCCCACCCTCTGGGGCCCCAAATGGGACGAGTGGCTGTGTCACCTCCCCAGTGCTCATGGACATGTCCCTTGGGTCATGACGGCTGCCCGGGCGGGTACAGCAGCCGGACACTCGGCTATGGGGGCCCCCGGCCCTGCCGCCCGCCACCCGGGGAACACGAGGCCTGTGCCTGAGGCCTGCACACCATTCTGCCTAGGACCCTGGGCACAGGACAGTGGACGGGGCAGGTGGGCCTCTGCAGCCTCCACCCCCACTCCTCACCCCTCCCGGCTACAGCACGTGGAGCCCTCACCCCCCCAGCTCAGGGACCACGGGGGACAGGGAGGTGGCTCCATACTGCTCCCGGCCGAGCAGGGGCTGGGGACCTGGCTGGCAGAGGCCCAGGGCTGGGGGCTGGGGGCCAGGCCCACCCCACCCCACCCCCAGACGACAGGGACCCTGCTTTCCAGGGCCTAGAAGCTGCAGGAAGCCCCCACCCCACAGGAAGTGAGAGGCAACAGCCTGAGCCCCACCCCTACTCACCATGGGCTCAAGGCCGAGGGAGGGGCATCCCAGGGCCAGCAAGGATCCGATGGCTGTGTTGAGAGCTGAGGGGGAGCCCAAGCCCTTCCTGCCCCAACTGACCACGGCCCCTCCTCCAGGAAGCCTTCCTGCCCCCACTGACCACGCCCCCTCGTCTACTGACCACACCCCCTTGTCCACTGACCACGCCCCCTCATCCAGGAAGCCCTTCCTGCCCCCCACTGACCACGCCCCCTCTTCCAAGAAGCCTTCCTGCCCCCACTGACCACAACCCCTCCTCCACCGACCACACTCCTCCTCCACGAGGCCCTTCCTGTCCCCCACTGACCACGCCCCCTCCTCCGCTGACCACGCCCCCTCGTCCACTGACCATGCCCCCTCCTCCAGGAAGCCCTTCCTGTCCCCCACTGACCACGCCCCCAGGTGGCCTGACACACACACACACACACACACCCCCGGCTGTCTGGGCGCCTTCTGAATTCCCAGCTGCCTGTGGTGGCAGCGGGGGCAGGGACGAGCACTGTGGCCCCCGCCGTGAGCCAGGCCGCAGTGAGTGTCCGGCAGGGTCCCCAGGGGGTGGTGGGCGCCCGGGAGGCAGTGATGGGAGCACCAGCCGCTGAGCGCCAGCCCTGCCTGGGTGGGCGAGGTGGACGGGGCTGGGCAGCACGCTCCGCTTTGTGGCCAGGGCACCTCTGGTCCCCTGCCTGTCCCCCTGGGGGTCAGGGTCTCCCACCCCCACACCCCGGGCCCCATTCTGGGGTGCTGGCCGCAGCTCCACATAGCCCCCACCTGTCTGCCTGGCCCAGCGGAGGGTCCTGTGGTCAGCACACTGGCCGGGGCTCGGCCTGGTGGACCAGAGTCAGCTCCACGTTCCAGAGCTGAGGCCGGGCCCTGGGGGATGCGTGGGCCCCTAGGCTGGCAGGGTGGCCTCGCGCACTCTGACCCCACCCCAGGCCGCAGAGGACGCGTGGCAAGCTACCGAGCTCTTTATTGGGGGAGGGGCGCGCCCGCCGTCACTCGTAGCCGGCCAGCCGGGAGGCGGTGGGGTAGCGGGCGCGCAGCGCCAGGCACTTCTGGCGGTCGATGAAGAGGCTGTCGGCCTTGACCGCGAGGTCCTTCTCCAGGCTCCTGCGCGTATCCTCCAGGGCGCACAGCGACCGCTCCGCCTCCAGCAGCTTCTCCCGCAGCGCCGACAGCGCCAGGTCCAGCTGGCCCACCTCGCTCACCAGCCTGTGGGGCCGGGCGCCGCTCAGGACCCGGGGCGGCCCTGGCTCCACCTCTCCTGCCTGGGGTGGGCGCCGGCGGCCCGGGGAGCCGGGGCCTCACTCCCTGGGTGGGGCGTGGCCGAAGAGGGGCCCTGAGACCCCAGCCCCTTCCCTCGTGGCGTGGACAGCCCTGGCAAGGCAGGGCCCTCTCCTGGGGTGGGGTCCAGGCCGACGGTCTCGCCCCTGCCCGCGGGGGCGTGGTCGAGCCGGGGGTGGGCGCACCTGAACTGGGCGTTGTCCCGGCACAGCTCCACACCGGGCCGGTGCGAGCGCTGGTACAGGCGCGTCTGGGCCACGCGCAGCGGCGCCTCCTTGTCCTTGATGGCCTGCCTCAGGGCGGCGATGTTGAGCTCCTGCTCCGTGATCTCCCGCAGCGTCTGCGCAGGACACCGCCCCGGCGGCCGGTTAGGGCCACGGTGTCCACCCCGCGCCGCCGCCCACTCCCGCCGGCCACCCCGCCCCGCCGCCCACTCCCGCCGGCCACCCCGGCCCCGCCGCCCACTCCCGCCGGCCACCCCGCCCCGCCGCCCACTCCTGCCCGGCCACCCCGGCCCCGCCGCCCACTCCCGCCGGCCACCCCGCCCCGCCGCCCACTCCCGCCGGCCACCCTGCCCGCCCCTGCCGCCGGGCCACCCCGGCCCCGCCGCCCACTCCCGCCGGCCACCCCGGCCCCGCCGCCCACTCCCGCCGGCCACCCCGCCCGCCCCTGCCGCCGGCCACCCCGGCCCCTGAGCGCCCGCACCTTGCGCAGGTGGTGCTGCAGCTTGTGGCTGGCGTCCTCCAGCTCCTCGCAGCGCTGCCCGAAGGCTAGGGCCACGGCGTCGCCCTGCAGCTGCAGGTCCGCGGCCACGTCCGTGAGGATGCAGTCCACCAGGGCGCGCAGGTCGGCCGAGGCCTGGCGCTCGCGCTCGGCGCGGAGCAGGTTGTCCTGGGTGAACTTGGCCCACGACTCGGGCGTGGAAGCGCTGTGCGAGCGTGGGCACCAGGGTCGGGGGCGCGCCCCGCTCGCGAGGCGCGCCCCCCGCCCTGGGGCCCGGCCATGCGCGGCGTTCGCGCGCCCTCTGCTGGCCGCACGCGGCCAAGCCCGCAGCCTGGGACCGCCCCTCCCGTCCCGGGCCCTGGGGTGCAGCCGGGGGATGCTGGGCGCTCGGGCGGGGGCGTCCATCCGAGGGGCTGCGCGCAGGGCGGGAGGGGCAGCCCGCGGGGGCGGCCGCACCTCTCCTCCAGCTTGGTGGAGTGCGGGTGGAACTGCACGTCGGTGCTCTGGTTGTGGTAGCGGGCGCAGGTCTCGTCGATGTTGTAGGCCTGCACCTTGTCTGACCAGTCCATCTCGCACGTCTCCTTGTGCTCCCGGTTCAGCCTGGGCAGTAGGGTGGCCTCTCAGGGCCAGGCCCCTCCCCCGTGCCTGCCCCCGGGCCACTGGGCCCCCCACCCCGGCTGGGCAGGAACTGGCACCCTCGGCCAGTGCCAGGCGCCCGGCTGTGACCTCTGAGCCCTGGGGCTGTATCCCCCTACAAGCCGTGCCTGGGCTGTGTGCCCCAACGGGCTGTGCTGGGGCCCCCGCAGGCTGTGTCATGTCCCCTACAGGCTGTGTCGTGTCCCATGGCTGTGCCGCATCCCCCATGGGTTGTGCCGCACCCCCCACAGCTGTGCTGGGGCCCCCACGGCTGTGCCCAGTCCCCCACGGGCTGTGTCGTGTCCCCCACGGGCTGTGCCCAGTCCCCCACGGGCTGTGTCGTGTCCCCCACGGCTTTGCGGGGCCGTGTCCCCGCGGGAAGCCAGCCCACCGGATCTGGTTGGCGGCCTGCACGATGGTTCTCTTGAGCAGCTCCTGCACGTTCCGGATGAGCTCCGCCTCCTGGAGGGGTGGAGAGACCCCTCCTCAGCACGGGCCGCACCCCACTCTGGGGCTGGGGGGGACCCCCAGGGCAGCTCTTGTGGTGGGGAGGGCACGCGCCTCCTTGCCCGGTGCAGGGTGAGGGCGGGCTTTTCTTCCGGGGGCTGCGGGGGGCTGCTGCACACTCGTCCCCAGCACCGGGACCCCGGGGTCCTCCCCGCGGGGAGCCCCGTGCACTGGGCAGGGGGCGGCCTCGGCGGACCCACGCGGGGAGCCCCGTGCACTGGGCAGGGGGCGGCCTCGGCGGACCCACGCGGGGAGCCGCGTGCTCTGGGCGGGGGCGGCCTCGGCAGACCCCCGGCTCGCCTCGCACCTGCAGCAGCTCCACCTCCACGCGGTCCCGCACGAGGTCCGGCTGCTGGCGGCGCTCGCGGCTCTGCAGGCCGTCGGTGGCCAGCGACAGGGGCACGGCCGTGGCGTCCAGCGCGCGCTCCAGCCGCCGCTTCTGCGCCAGCAACAGCTCCGTCTCGGCGCTCAGCCCCGCCGCCGCGCGCCGCAGCTCCTCGGCCCAGCCGTGCGCGTCCCGCAGCCGCTCGCCCACGGCGCGCGTGGCGTCCTGCTGCGTGCGCCGCGCCAGCGCCTCGGCCTCGGCCGCCAGCTGCGCGCTCTCCCGCCGCTGGCGCTCGGAGCCGTCGCGGTCGGCGAAGGCCTGGTGGTAGCGCGCGTAGCCCAGCTGGAACCACTCGTCCAGCAGGTACCGCGCCGTGCGGAAGCCCGCGGTGGCCAGCCCCGCGGACGTGTGCGCGCCCGTGTTGCAGGCCAGCGCGGGCTCCTTGCGGGGCAGCTCGCAGGCCGGCACCGTCTGCGGCGCCGGCTGCCGCGTGAGCAGCACGTCCGACTGCGCCATGGCCGACCCGGGAAGGCTGCGGCCAGCGGCCAGCGGGGTCGCCCTGGACGCGCGGTCCTGGTCGCCCTGGAGACGCCGCATACACGGGGCCGGCCGTGGGGTTCTGTCTTAAAGGGCCCGGCCGCGGGGTTCCGTCTTAAAGGGCCCACCGCTGCCAGGCGCCCGCGTGCCGCGGAGACCCCCGGGCCAGCCCCGCACACCTGTCCGGGCGCCGCCGCTGCCTGCCCGCCCGGGCGGGGAGCGCTCCCCAGCACCCCGCACGCCAGGGGCCCGAGCCGCACCCGGCCCGCCGCGATGCCCGGCCTGGCCGGCAGAGGGCGCCATCGGCCGCAGGACGCCGCCCCGCGCCGGCTCCCGCGTCTCCCTCAGCCGGCCTCAGCGTCCCGCGCCGCGGCCCTCGCAGGCTCCGTCCATCCCCTCCGGGGGCCTCAGGCCTGGGGTCCACCAGGGGCCAGTCCTGGCTCCATTTTTTTTTTTTTTTTGCGAGGAGCCTGAATTTTATGCGCCGGAGCTGCCAATGTGCGGCCAGGGCCCAGGAGGGGAAAGTGGCCGAGCAGGCGACCTGGCCTGAGGGAGGTGACTCCGCCGGCCGCCCAGCAGCCTGCATGGCCGGCCTGGGGCTCGCGCATAGGCGGTGGGAAGGCCGAGGCCCCGGACGGCCCTGTGGGGCACCTGGAGCCCAGTCTCATGGATGGGCAGGCAGGGCACAGGGTGTCCCTAGGACGAGGACGACCGGGAGGCACGCGCGGGCTGATGGGGGCTTGGAGCGGACCCCCACTCCCCAGTGTCCTGCTGGCTCCTGCCCTGGCCAGGAAGCCAGACGCCGGACAGCAGGACTGGCCCCAGGCACCGGCCGCCCAGGGGCCACACCTCAGCCGGTTCTGCTCTCAGGGCCAGTGACCTTGTCCCTCCTGCAGGGTTGGGCCTCGGCTCCTTCAAGATGGGTGTGACCGCTGTGACCTCTGTCCCCACACAGGCCTTGGGGCAGCAGCAGCACTCTGGTTTTGACAGCCTCTCCGACTGGTGCCAGGCCAGTGTCACCATGGCCCCACAGGTCCCCCAGGAGGCTGTGATGGGGCAGAATCTGGGACACACATGTGGGGGCAGGACCGGAGGCACACACGTGCAGGGGGCGGGATCTCAGGTGCACATGTGTGGGGGTGGCATCTAGGATGTGTAGGGGGCAGGATCAGACGCACCTGCAGGGTGGGCTGTGAAACACATGTGCAGAGGCTGGATCTGCAACACGTGGGGGACCTGAGACTGGGGGGACCTGAGACCTGGGGGGGGACCTGAGACCTGGGGGGGGACCTGAGACCTGGGGGGGGACCTGAGACTGGGGGACTGAGACCTGGGGGGGGACCTGAGACCTGGGGGGGACCTGAGACCTGGGGGGGGACCTGAGACCTGGGGGACCTGAGACCTGGGGGGGGACCTGAGACCTGGGGGGGGACCTGAGACCTGGGGGGACCTGAGACCTGGGGGGGGACCTGAGACCTGGGGGACCTGAGACCTGGGGGGGACCTGAGACCTGGGGGGGGACCTGAGACCTGGGGGGGGACCTGAGACCTGGGGGGGGGGACCTGAGACCTGGGGGGGGACCTGAGACCTGGGGGGGACCTGAGACCTGGGGGGGGACCTGAGACCTGGGGGGGGACCTGAGACCTGGGGGGGGGACCTGAGACCTGGGGGGGGGACCTGAGACCTGGGGGGGACCTGAGACCTGGGGGGGGACCTGAGACCTGGGGGACCTGAGACCTGGGGGGGGACCTGAGACCTGGGGGGGGACGTGAGACCTGGGGGACCTGAGACCTGGGGGGGGACCTGAGACCTGGGGGGGACCTGAGACCTGGGGGACCTGACACCTGGGGGGGGGACCTGAGACCTGGGGGGGGACCTGAGACCTGGGGGACCTGAGACCTGGGGGGTCCTGAGACCTGGGGGGGGACCTGAGACCTGGGGGGGACCTGAGACCTGGGGGGGACCTGAGACCTGGGGGACCTGAGACCTGGGGGGGGACCTGAGACCTGGGGGGGGACCTGAGACCTGGGGGGGGGACCGGAGACCTGGGGGGGGACCTGAGACCTGGGGGGGGACCTGAGACCTGGGGGGGGACCTGAGACCTGGGGGACCTGAGACCTGGGGGGGGACCTGAGACCTGGGGGGGACCTGAGACCTGGGGGGGACCTGAGACCTGGGGGGGGACCTGAGACCTGGGGGGGGACCTGAGACCTGGGGGGGACCTGAGACCTGGGGACCTGAGACCTGGGGGGGGACCTGAGACCTGGGGGGGACCTGAGACCTGGGGACCTGAGACCTGGGGGGGGACCTGAGACCTGGGGGGGGACCTGAGACCTGGGGGACCTGAGACCTGGGGGGACCTGAGACCTGGGGGGGGACCTGAGACCTGGGGGGGGACCTGAGACCTGGGGGGGACCTGAGACCTGGGGACCTGAGACCTGGGGGACCTGAGACCTGGGGGGGACCTGAGACCTGGGGGGGACCTGAGACCTGGGGGACCTGAGACCTGGGGGGGACCTGAGACCTGGGGACCTGAGACCTGGGGGGGGACCTGAGACCTGGGGGGGGACCTGAGACCTGGGGGGGACCTGAGACCTGGGGACCTGAGACCTGGGGGGGGACCTGAGACCTGGGGGGGGACCTGAGACCTGGGGGGGGACCTGAGACCTGGGGGGGACCTGAGACCTGGAGACCTGAGACCTGGGGGGGACCTGAGACCTGGGGGGGGACTTGAGACCTGGGGGACCTGAGACCTGGGGGGGGACCTGAGCCCTGGGGGGGGACCTGAGCCCAGGGGGGGGACCTGAGACCTGGGGGACCTGAGACCTGGGGGGACCTGAGACCTGGGGGGGGGACCTGAGACCTGGGGGGGGACCTGAGACCTGGGGGGGACCTGAGACCTGGGGACCTGAGACCTGGGGGACCTGAGACCTGGGGGGGACCTGAGACCTGGGGGGGACCTGAGACCTGGGGGACCTGAGACCTGGGGGGGACCTGACACCTGGGGGGGACCTGAGACCTGGGGGACCTGAGACCTGGGGGGGACCTGAGACCTGGGGGGGGACCTGAGACCTGGGGGGTACCTGAGACCTGGGGATCTGAGACCTGGGGGGGGACCTGAGACCTGGGGGACCTGAGACCTGGGGGGACCTGAGACCTGGGGGGGGACCTGAGACCTGGGGGGGGACCTGAGACCTGGGGGACCTGAGACCTGGGGACCTGAGACCTGGGGGACCTGAGACCTGGGGGGGACCTGAGACCTGGGGGACCTGAGACCTGGGGACCTGAGACCTGGGGGACCTGAGACCTGGGGGGGACCTGAGACCTGGGGGGGGACATGAGATTTGGGGGGGACCTGAGACCTGGGGGGGACCTGAGACCTGGGGGACCTGAGACCTGGGGGGGACCTGAGACCTGGGGGACCTGAGACCTGGGGGGGGACCTGAGACCTGGGGGGGGACCTGAGACCTGGGGACCTGAGCCCTGGGGGGGGACCTGAGACCTGGGGGACCTGAGACCTGGGGGACCTGAGACCTGGGGACCTGAGACCTGGGGGACCTGAGACCTGGGGGGGACCTGAGACCTGGGGGACCTGAGCCCTGGGGGGGGACCTGAGACCTGGGGGACCTGAGACCTGGGGGGGACCTGAGACCTGGGGGGGGACCTGAGACCTGGGGGGGGACCTGAGACCTGGGGGACCTGAGACCTGGGGGGGGACCTGAGACCTGGGGGACCTGAGACCTGGGGGGTCCTGAGACCTGGGGGGACCTGAGACCTGGGGGGGGATCTGAGACCTGGGGGACCTGAGCCCTGGGGGGGGACCTGAGACCTGGGGGACCTGAGACCTGGGGGACCTGAGACCTGGGGGGGGACCTGAGTTCTGGGGGGGACCTGAGACCTGGGGGGACCTGAGACCTGGGGGGGACCTGAGACCTGGGGGGGACCTGAGACCTGGGGGGGACCAGAGACTTGGGGGACCTGAGACCTGGGGGGGACCTGAGACCTGGGGGGGGACCTGAGACCTGGGGGGGGGATCTGAGACCTGGGGGACCTGAGTCCTGGGGGGGACCTGAGCCCTGGGGGGGGACCTGAGACCTGGGGGACCTGAGACCTGGGGGGGGACCTGAGACCTGGGGGACCTGAGACCTGGGGGGGGACCTGAGTTCTGGGGGGGACCTGAGACCTGGGGGACCTGAGACCTGGGGACCTGAGACCTGGGGGACCTGAGACCTGGGGGGGACCTGAGACCTGGGGGACCTGAGACCTGGGGACCTGAGACCTGGGGGACCTGAGACCTGGGGGGGACCTGAGACCTGGGGGGGGGACATGAGATTTGGGTGGGACCTGAGATTGGGGGGGACCTGAGACCTGGGGGACCTGAGACCTGGGGGGGACCTGAGACCTGGGGGACCTGAGACCTGGGGGGGGACCTGAGACCTGGGGGGGGACCTGAGACCTGGGGACCTGAGCCCTGGGGGGGGACCTGAGACCTGGGGGACCTGAGACCTGGGGGACCTGAGACCTGGGGACCTGAGACCTGGGGGACCTGAGACCTGGGGGGGACCTGAGACCTGGGGGACCTGAGCCCTGGGGGGGACCTGAGACCTGGGGGACCTGAGACCTGGGGGGGACCTGAGACCTGGGGGGGGACCTGAGACCTGGGGGGGACCTGAGACCTGGGGGACCTGAGACCTGGGGGGGGACCTGAGACCTGGGGGACCTGAGACCTGGGGGGTCCTGAGACCTGGGGGGGGACCTGAGACCTGGGGGGGGATCTGAGACCTGGGGGACCTGAGCCCTGGGGGGGACCTGAGACCTGGGGGAGGGACCTGAGACCTGGGGGACCTGAGACCTGGGGGGGGACCTGAGTTCTGGGGGGGACCTGAGACCTGGGGGGGACCTGAGACCTGGGGGACCTGAGACCTGGGGGGGACCTGAGACCTGGGGGGGACCTGAGACCTGGGGGACCTGAGACCTGGGGGGGACCTGAGACCTGGGGGGGGACCTGAGACCTGGGGGGGGGATCTGAGACCTGTGGGACCTGAGCCCTGGGGGGGGACCTGAGCCCTGGGGGGGGACCTGAGACCTGGGGGACCTGAGACCTGGGGGGGGACCTGAGACCTGGGGGGGGACCTGAGACCTGGGGGACCTGAGACCTGGGGGGGGACCTGAATCCTGGGGGGGGATCTGAGACCTGGGGGACCTGAGCCCTGGGGGGGGACCTGAGCCCTGGGGGGGACCTGAGACCTGGGGGACCTGAGACCTGGGGGATCTGAGACCTGGGGGACCTGATCCCTGGGGGGGGACCTGAGCCCTGGGGGGGGACCTGAGACCTGGGGGACCTGAGACCTGGGGGACATGAGATTTGGGGGACCTGAGACCTGGGGACCTGAGACACGTCGGGGACAGCATCTGAGATGCTCCCGTGTAGGGGCGGGATCTGAGACACACATGTGGAGCGCAGGATCTGATACACAGATGTGGGGGGGAGGGGCCTCTGTGAGACCAACTTTGCACCCAGACACAGCAGAAGGCGTCCCAGTGTGACAGTGCAGGTTGTGCTGGAGGACCGGGGTGGACAGGACGCCTGGCCCACGTGACACCCAGGAGCCCCAGGACAGCGGCTCTGATTGGGCAAAGAGAGCTGGGCCTGGAACTGACCATAGAGGCGGGGCAGCCAGAAAACACCCCAGGTGTGCCAGGGAGAAGGCAATGCAGGGTGAGGGCCCCCGGGGACAGCACGATGTCCCAGCTGTCCCCAGGTGTCCACTGCCCTCCAGAGCCCTGGATGGGGGAGAAGGCTACATACAGTCCTAGGGTGCCCCAGCCCATGCCTCAGTCCCCCGGGGAGAGGCGCGCCCCACACACAGTCTCCCGCGGGAGCTGCTCTCAAAGGCGCAGTGGGACACAGACGGAGCTGGGGGTTTGTAGATGGCAGAGGTGGACACCTTCTCCTGTGTCCCCCAGGCCCAGCCAGAGCCTTCCAAGGGCTGGAGCACTCAGGGCCGCGGTCCACGGTCTCTGCTCCGGCCAAGCCCCCCCCCCCCCACCTGCCCCTGATGCCCAGGGCCCCAGCTCCACGGTGGTGTCAGCCTCATGGCAGGGGGTCAGTCAGTGGCTGCAGCCAGGCCGGCAGGGCTCTGTGTCCTGCAGCTCTGAAACTGGGCCTGCCACCTCGGACCGGCCAGGGGCTGCCAAGGACCACCACGGTCCAAGCTGAGGTGCCAAACGGACCCCAGGGTGCGGCCCCAGCCCCCAGGAGAGCCTCGATGCTGGACCTGCAGGAGCTGGGGGGTCGCGCTGGTGGGATCGTCTCACCCATTAGCAAGAGATCTGTGGGCGCCAGGCAGGCAGAGGACCCAGGGCTTCCAGGCTGCCCTGCCTGGACAGTGGTGGCTGCTGGTCACGGATGGCTCCACCCTACGCCCTTGGGCAGGGTGCTGGCCCGCAACCCCCAGTGAGTGAGAGTTCTGGGCTGGGTCCCCAGGGACGAGACGGCCACAGCTCCTGGGGAAGCAGTGGACCGTGGGCGGCTCTGTGCACTCACGGGGCTGGGACGTGGGCCAGTGGACACTGCCTTCCTGGGCCTCGGTGGGGGGCACAGGCCTGGTGACCCCGGCACGTGGCCCCCACTGCCCTTCCTCCTGGGAGTCCTTGCGGGTGCTCCGGGACTTTTGGGTGACCTGGGCACCCCCTCCCCCGTCTACCTCCTATTCCTAGCCCTGCTCAGGCAGACGCAAAATCTCTGCTAAATCCCATATTTAATTTTGTTCTCCGGGAAATTGTGGGTGGTTTTGTAGATAAGGTTGAGCCGATAAGCCGGGGATTTGGCCGGTCTGGCAGAGACTCCTCCACCGGAGGCAGGCAGCAGCCCCCTCCCCCCAGCCGCCCAGGCCAGAGCAGCCTGCAGTCTGTGGCTGCTGCAGGGACACCCTGCACCCACCCCGAGGGCCGGGGACACCCTGCACCCACCCCGAGGGTCGGGGCAGCCCTCGAGGGCCAGGACACCCTGCACCCATCCCGAGAGCCGGGACACCTTGTGCCCACCCCGAGGGCCGGGGACACCCTGTGCACACCATGAGGGCACCCTGCGCCCACCCTGTTGCTGGGGCAGCTGCGAGGGCCCCGCGTCCCTGTGCTCCCCTCACCCTGCACAGTGGGGCGGCTGGATGATGGCACGCCCCCTCCTCCCAGACCTGCAGGTCCTCAGAGGCCTCACAGCAGACAGGGCGCGCACCCTAGGGGCCGGGTCTAAGCATGAGTGTCCCCGAGGCCCACCCAGAGCCGTCGCCATGCAGCAGGGGCAGTCCAGGGTGCAGCCGCCTCCCTCACCTGGGCGCTCGGTGCCCCTGGCACTGTGGCCAGCAGGGCAGCGCTCGTCCACCTCGACGCCTGGGCTGAGGTCCGCCGGAGCCTCGGGAGCCCCTGAGGTTGGCACCTTGTGGTTGGGGCCGTGCCTGGGACAGGAGCCGGAGCCCCTGCGGGGCAGGTGAGGGCTGCGGCCCCTGCAGTCCCGCCTCATCACTGCCTCACCGGGCCCCCACACGTCGCTCACGGGCCCTCAGCTGGTTCTGAGACCCCTCTGCCCACAGCCAAGGCCTGAGTGTGGGGACTGAGCCCTGGGCCAGATGGCGGCGGGAGGGAGGAGACGCTCTGCCCCACCCACGTG
Organism: Sylvilagus floridanus; assembly: GCA_949820135.1. Classification (NCBI taxonomy): domain Eukaryota; kingdom Metazoa; phylum Chordata; class Mammalia; order Lagomorpha; family Leporidae; genus Sylvilagus; species Sylvilagus floridanus. The sequence goes on along the minus strand of OX463234.1, from coordinate 48,225,765 downwards.
CCCCTGGGCTGCGCCTGGGGTTCGGGGTGGAAGTGGCTGAGCTGGAAGGAGACCCGGCCTCCTGACCCCTCCAGTCTCGGGGGGGTCGCGGTGGGGGTGGGGTCTCTGGGCAAGCGGCTGCGTGACTTGCTGGGCCACTCTGCTGAGTCGCAGACTCCCTGTGTGCCCACCGGGCATGGCAACCACGCAGGGGCCGAGGGCCAGGGGCCGAGGCTGGGCCCCGTGGGGGTGGCAGCTAGTGGCTGGGTCTGCTGCGGAGCCCTGGGCTCAGCTTCCAACTGGCTTCTGAGGCCGTGGGGCCATGGTCCTCACTGTCCCTCGGCGAGTACCCCACTGCTCTCTGCAGCCCCGAGAGCCCCCCACCCCGGCCTCGGCAGCCCCAGGAAGACCGGCCTTGACCTTGCAGTACTGCCTGTGCAAGGGAGCATGGCCCACGGTGGACATGGCCCCAGCGGCCCCCGAGCCAGGCACCAACACACTGGGGGCAGGAATAGGAGGAGCCTCAGTGGGGTCCCCTTCACACTGCAGCTCCTCCCCTCGGCCAGGTCCCCCCTCCATCAGGTCTGCCCCTGCCCGCGAACAGCTAGACACGGGTGCTGTTGGCTGCCCATCAGCAAGCGTGGGTCTGGCCAGAGGTCAGGGTGGGGTCATAGGAAACACTAGTGCCCGCCGCCCCGGCCCGGCCCCGCCGGAGGCAGCCGTCTCTGGGCTGTGCAGGCCGACCAGTGCCTGAGCTCTCTGGGCTCCGGGGTCCAGCCCGGGCCTGGCAGGCTGCAGGTCACCCTGGACCCGTGGCCGCGCGCGTCCTGCAGCCCTGACCTCCTGACCTCAGCCCGCCCACCTGGGAGGATGATGAAGAGCAGGGTCAGGCAGGGTCTCCTCTCTTGGGCACTGGGTGGGGGGGGCCTGATGCCCTTGGGGGCTGCACTCATGCCTGCCGTTGGGCACTTTGAGTTGGCATCTCACCTGTGGGCCGACTGAGCAGGGCCCCAGGCCTGACTCCCCCAGGAGCCCCGTCCCCCGCTGGGCCACCCCAAGTCCGTGGGGTCACCACTGGCCTCATTCTCCCTAAGCGGTGCTCGGCTGGGGTGTCTGCAGGCAACCTCAGGGGCACCCAAGGAGCGGCACTGGGCGTTGGGAGCAGCCGCCCATGGCCTCCGGGACGCCCCCTGCCAGGGGTCTTGGCCTGAACATCACCGGAGGGGAGGGGCCCCCAGCTCACAATTCTGTGTGAGACCACCCTTTGCAGGGGAAGAGGGGCCCGTGCCCCCAGCCAAGGGCAGCCCGTGCAGGCCGACGCCAGGGACCTCAGGCCTCAGGACGAACGTAGCCGTGGAGGGACTGGCTCCACCCAGCACTGCGTCCAAGGAGCCCAGAAACAGACAAGGAGAGAGGCGGCCAGTCACGCGGGAGGACCGGGAGGTCGGCGCGGAGCAGCGGACACAGCCCGGAGCACTTAGCTGCTGGAAGCAGGCACGCAGGTTGCACTCCCCCGAGAGGCGAGAGGCGGGCAGCCCCTTAAGTGCTTCGAGGCGCTGCGGCCCGCCCATCCCCCTCCGCTCCCCGCAGAGCCGGCCCTGCCCTGCAGCTGCCCCCGTGAGGCCCCGCCCCAGAGCCCACGCTGCACCCACAGCCAGGACGCTGCGGCACCATGAGTGACAGGGCTGCTGGGGAGGGAGCTCCCCAGGCCTTGTCTGCCGGTGGGGCAGTTCTGCCCACACTCCCCCCGGGGGCCAGCGGCTTCTAGAAGGTTCGCTGCGGTCTGGAGGGGGCCCCTCCCCACAGGCTGAGGGGCTGGCCACTGGGACTGCACGGGCACTGCAAGTCCACTCTTGGCCTCCCCCGCGGACCCCCCTAGCCAGAGAAGCGGAGAGGGCTGGGCCCCGGCCTGGGCAGTTCTGACGCCACTGCCCAGCGCGGCCTCTGGCCAGCGTCTCACCCCTCAGACCCCGCGCTGCGGCCCCGGCAGCCTGGGACAAAGGCCGGGGGCGGCAGTCAGCAGCAGAGCAGAGGAAGGATTTCCACTTGCAGACAATTCCGTGTAATCGAAACAGCGGAGAACACAGGGCGGTTTCAGGGCCAGGCAGGCCGCCCAAGGCCAGGAGAAAGGGGGGAGGGAGCCGGGGTGAAAGGACGGTTCTGCCGAGAAGGCCCTGCCCACGGCTGCCACGGCTGCCCACGGCCCTGCCCCCGGCTGCCACGGCCCTGCCCACGGCTGCCACGGCTGCCCATGGCCCTGCCCACAGCTGCCCACGGCCCTGCCCACGGCTGCCACGGCTGCCCATGGCCCTGCCCACGGCCCTGCCCACGGCTGCCCATGGCCCTGCCCACGGCTGCCCACGGCTGCCCACGGCCCTGCCCATGGCTGCCCATGGCCCTGCCCACGGCCCTGCCCACGGCTGCCCACGGCCCTGCCCACAGCTGCACACAGTCCTGCCCACGGCTGCCACGGCTGCCCACGGCCCTGCCCACGGCTGCACACGGTCCTGCCCACGGTCCTGCCCACAGCTGCCCACGGCCCTGCCCACGGCTTCCATGGCTGCACACAGTCCTGCCCACGGCTGCCCACGGCCCTGCCCACGGCTTCCATGGCTGCACACAGTCCTGCCCACGGCTGCCCACAGCCCTGCCCACGGCTGCCCACAGCTGCCCACAACACTGCCCATGGCCCTGCCTACAGCCCTGCCCACAGCTGCACACAGCTGCACGTGATATTGCCCACAGCTGTCCACGGCTACACATGACACTGCCCACAACTGCCCACGACTGCACACAACACAGCCCACAGCCCTGCCCACAGCTGCACACAGCTGCACATGACACTGCCCACAGCTGCCCACGGCTGCCCACGGCCCTGCCCATGGCTGCCCATGGCTGCCCAGGACCCTGCACACAGCTGCCCATGGCTCTGCCCATGACACTGCCCATGGCTCCCCATGGCTCTGCACACGGATGCCCATGGAAGAAGGGGCACAAGTTTCCAGCCGGGAGAGGGACAAGAATGCAGGTCCCTCAGGGCCAGGGCTCGACCAAGCTCTCCAGACCCCTGTGGAGCTTTGGGAAGGGACCAGCTGGGGCCACTCTGGGCCGCCCTGCCTGTGGGGCCAGCAGTCAGCTCACCGTGTGGCCCCTCTTCCAGGCCATCTGGACCCTCAGAAGGGAGGAAGGGGCTTTTGGCTTCATCCCCACCCCAGCCCTGCCCTGCCCGAGAAGGTGCGGCCCGAGGAGACTCTGCCCGTTTGATTTGCACCTCGGGGTCACCATCCCCACGGCCGGAGGGCGGCCAGAGGTGCAGCTCCTGCCATGGGGGCTCCTGTGGGCTAGCCCCCATCTCAGGCCCTAAGCCCTCGGGCCTCAGCCCCTGGCAGCCTCCACAGGGCAGGGAGGCCCCGCTGCTCATCCTGCCAGCAGAGCCAGGGAGACAGGCCCTGCCCCGCCTGTCCAGGCCCAGCCTCTGAGGCCTCCTGCAGGGGCAGGCCCCATCCTAGCAGCCACCACCTACTCTGGGGGTGCCGCTGGGCTCCCGGGGGTGCCGCTGAGCTCCCAGGGGTGCACACAGGCCTCCCGGGGGTCTGCTGAGCTCCCAGGGTGCACACAGGGCTCCACTGGGCTCCCAGGGTGCACACAGGGTTCCTGGGGATCCGCTGGGCTCTCGGGGGTGCACAGAGGGCTCCCGGGGGTCCGCTGGGCTCTCGGGGGTGCACACAGGCCTCCCGGGGGTGCACAGAGGGCTCCCGGGGGTCCGCTGGGCTCTCGGGGGTGCACACAGGCCTCCCGGGGGTGCACAGAGGGCTCCCGGGGGCCCGCTGGGCTCTCGGGGGTGCACACAGGCCTCCCGGGGGTGCACAGAGGGCTCCTGGGGTCTGCTGGGCTCTCAGGGGTGCACACAGGCCTCCCGGGGGTGCACAGAGGGCTCCCGGGGGTCCGCTGGGCTCTCGGGGGTCCGCTGGGCTCTCGGGGGTCTGCTGGGCTCTCGGGGGTGCACACAGGCCTCCCGGGGGTGCACAGAGGGCTCTCGGGGGTCCGCTGGGCTCTCGGGGGTGCACAGAGGGCTCCCGGGGGTCTGCTGGGCTCTCGGGGGTGCACACAGGCCTCCCGGGGGTGCACAGAGGGCTCTCGGGGGTGCACACAGGCCTCCCGGGGGTGCACAGAGGGCTCCCGGGGGTGCACAGAGGGCTCCCGGGGGTCCGCTGGGCTCTCGGGGGTGCACAGAGGGCTCCCGGGGGTCTGCTGGGCTCTCGGGGGTGCACACAGGCCTCCCGGGGGTGCACAGAGGGCTCCTGGGGGTCCACTGGGCTCCCGGGGGTCCGCTGGGCTCTCGGGGGTGCACAGAGGGCTCCCGGGGGTCCGCTGGGCTCTCGGGGGTGCACACAGGCCTCCCGGGGGTGCACAGAGGGCTCCCGGGGGTCCGCTGGGCTCTCGGGGGTGCACACAGGCCTCCCGGGGGTGCACAGAGGGCTCCCGGGGGTCCGCTGGGCTCCGTGTGGCCCTGTACTTCTCTCCCTCCTGCCGGCCGCGTCCCCGCTGTGACCACGGCTGGTGGCTGCGGCTCTCAGTGCCCAGGGCTCTGCAGACTGGGCTGTCATCGTGTCATGGGCTGCCCCCTGCTGGAATCCACTTCCGTCCATCTCTCTGTCCTCAGGACCCCTCCTACAAGAATCGGCTTCTGCCTGTGTTCTCCCACCAGCCTCCGGGCCCCAGACCCAACCGAGGGTCTCAAGCCCCTGCAGCCCAGCCCACCTCCTCCGGCGGCTCTGCTGGCAGCAGGACACACTGGCGGGGCGGGGCCCTCAAGTGGGCAGCCGGCATGTAGAGCCCAGGGGACCTGCCCGCCCAGCACGGCCGCCCAAGGGCCCTACCCACCAGCTGTGGTCACCGACAGGGAGAGCCCCGAGCCAGGCCCACTGCCCTGAGCTGGCCTGAGGCCTGGAAGCACACGGCAGAGGCTGATGGGAGGCCCGCCTGCGGGACAAGGCAGTTCCCCGAGTTCGTCAGCGCCTCAGCACTACATAAGACTGGAAGCCGTGCCGCACCAGACAAAGCCGCTGGCCGCCCTGTGACGACGCCGCAGTGCCTGGGACAGCCCGGCCCTGGGCCCAGCAACCCGGGAGCTCCCGGGGGCCAGAGTTGGCGAGCAGGGGCGGGTCCATCCCGGCCCTTGCAGCTCTGGGGAGTCCAGCCTCCCTCCGCTGGTGGCTGACACCGGTCCCAGGCTGGCGGACTGGGCTGGGCAGGGCTGAGGTGAGGCCTGGCACGGGCCCGAGCTGGGGACATGGGAGGTGGGGTGAGGGCTGGAGCAGCAGCAGGGGCTGACCCGGGACCCAGGCGGCCAGGGTGCACTCTGGGGGTGGGGCCTGTGTCCATGACGATGGGGCACCCCAGGGAATCACTCAGCGGGCCTTGGGTGGGGGCCAAGCCGTGCCGAGCGAGGGCTGGGGCTTCCCACGGGCACTGCCCTCTGCTCCAGGGCTGGACATGGGGGCCTCTCCTGCGTCCCCGTCTCTGCCAGTCCCCTCAATGCCCCCGGCCCACCTAGAGGCCACAGGCTTCTTCCCAGGGGGCCAGCTCGCCCTGTGTCAGACCCCAGCTCAGAAGCCATCCCAGCACTGCCCCTGCCTGGAAGCCAAAGCCTGGTCTGCCAGCGAGCTGACCACAGAGTGGACAGAGAGTGGGTGCCACGGCGAGGAGCAGTAGCCAAAGCACACCCCCAGGGTCCCCAGGCCCGAGCGGACGCCAGCCCGCCTCTGCCGCAGCCAAGCAGCGTCCTGCTCTGGACTTTGCCCGCGGGACTAGCAATCCGTGGTTATTTCTAAGCGTCAGTGATGCGTGAGGCATATAATGGCTTTGCTGTCAGATAACGGTCCCCGATCGATAGGGCGCGTCCACCTCGCTCTGCTGCCCCCAAGCCCAGCCCAGAGCACCCCCGAAGGACACAGATGCAGTACAGGGAGGTGGCTCCGGGGAGGCAGAACTGCTGGACCCAGCTTGGCGGGGGTGGGGGCTGCCAGTGGCCACTAGCTCTGCTGGGAGAGTCTCCGTGGCACTGGTGACCCCAAGGTTCCGGCCAGATCCTAGGGGCCACCCCCTCCAGCCCTTCCCTCTGGGGTCTGGGATCCTGGGCAGAGGGATATAGGGGTGTGGGACTGGGGCGGCCAGGGCAGCCCTCAGCTCACTGAGCCCCTGGGAGCCTGGGCAGGGCCTGGTGGTAGGTGTGTGCCCTCCTAGCCTGGGCACCCCCCAGCGCCCTCCCAGCCTGGACACTCCCCCAGTGCCCTCCCAGCCTGGGCACCCCCCAGCACCCTCCCAGCCTGGACACTCCCCCAGTGCCCTCCCAGCCTGGACACCCCCCCAGTGCCCTCCCAGCCTGGGAACCCCCCAATGCCCTCCCTGTCCACCGGTGCAGCTTGGCCTATCTGCCTCCCAGGGCCAAGCCTCCAGGCTCTCAGCTCCAGGCTCTGCCTGGAGGAGGGGGCTCCTCCCCTGGGAGCCAGGCCGGCTGTTGGCATCCTTGAGGCAGGAGGCCCATGGGCAGCCCGGCGTTGCGGCTGGGACCCGGTGGCTCGTACCAGGGCTGCACACCTGGGAGCAGACCCCAGGCCTGCACACACTGCACCAGAACCTGGCCCCCAGGCGCGAGCCAGCAATCCCGGACCCCCGGGGACCCACGGGGGAGCCTGCCCGTGTGCTCAGCCGCCTGCCTGCGGGCCCCGCGGGAAACATGACTGCAGCTCCTGGTGGGGGAGCTCATGGACCTCAGAGGGAGAGACGGGCTGACCCTCCCTGACACCCACTGAGGCACAAGAACGCAGGGTCCCCACGAGGCCGCACTTCACGAAGGACCTCAGGTCCTCAACACCCTGCAGAGGGAGCTGACCACTCAGTGCTTGTAGAAGCCCCTCCCCCGCTCTGCCCAGGCCAGCGGGGACAACTCAGCACTTCCTGGGACCCCACATTGTCCAGTGTCGGGGGGCAGCTGTTCAGATGGGCTCCTGGCCCAGTGCTGAGGTCAGGTTCAAGTTGCTGGGGGACCTAAGGCTGGAAGAGGGCGCAGCTGTGGGATCTGAAGTTACCAGCAGGGGCTGGGGAGCTTGGTCCTCAGGCACAGGGCCCCAGCTGCTCCTGCTCCCCCAGGTCCCTCCAGGGCAAGGCCTTGTCACACACTGACCTCCTGCAGGCGTCCTGTGGCTGCCACACTTCCCGGCTTTGCAGGGCTGGATTGGGGGCAGGAGAGGCAGTGGGCTCAGGTGCACGGCGCCAGCACACACAGCCCAGGGGCCCGAGCGGCCTCAGGAGACCAGAGGAGGCCCAGGCCGGCCAGAGCAAAGATGCAAGCACAGGTGCCCCGCGGGCGCTGGGGCCCGGGGTGGGCAGGGCAGATAGGGTCACGCAGCCAGTCCCCAGGAGGGGCCCACAGAGCGTGCTGGAAGGCCCCACCCCTGCCTGGCCCAGCAGGGACCCGGGAGGCCAGCCCAAGGTCCAGCCTGCAGGGTCAGGCCATCCTGGGCGCTCAGGCAGCGGGGGCTGTGGAGTGGGGCCTCCTCAGGCCCTCCCTGGCCCACAGCGGACCCCTTCCCTCCCGGCAACCAGCAAACCCCGGAGCTCACCCCTGCAGGGCTCTGGGCCCGGGGCCCAGGCAACCCAAGATACCCACAAGGCAGACCCTCTCGCCCCCAGCCCCAGTCGATTTCAGGGCACAGTGGCCTGGGCTGGGCTGAGAGTCCTCCGCAGAGAGAGAGCCACTCAGCTGCCCCTTGTCCCGCGTCCAACCAGCTGCTCCCAGAACCAGGGGCCGCGTGGGGAAGGCAGAGTGCGGGGGCGCGTGCAGAGCACGCAGATCGGAACCTGAGCTCCCCGCACTGCCGGATGCGTGTGGCGGTTGCCTGGCAACCCCGTGCCCACGCCGGCTCCCTGCCTCCCGCAGCACCTCTTGGGGGCTCCCGCCGAGGGGACCGCGGGGCAGCCTCCCCCACCCCGTCCTTCTCTCTGTCCCGTGGGTGAGCTCTGGGCTGCCGACCCCAGGGCCAGGAGAGGCAGGGACAGTGGGGGGGGGACATCTGCCGGCCACCCCCCATGTCCAGGGGCCCTGGGCCCAAGGAAGTGGCTTTGGATGGAGCCTGGGCCAGGAACCCCGGCTCTGAGACCAGCCCTGCACTGGCCCAGCAGGGCCTTGGCGCACAGCCTGGTTTAAGCTGCCCGTGATGGGCGTGACCCCAGGCTCTCCCCACCACGTTCCCTCCCTCCCAGTTACAGGTGCCTGACGTCTCCCAGGCTCCCGATGTCACCCTGCTGTCACCTGGAGGTCACCCAGGTCTCACCATGGAGCTGGAGCAGGAACCCAGACCCAGGCCCGACACGGCTCTGCCTGGCTGCAGGGCCCAGCTGGGCAGTCTGGACCCTGGGGCACCTCAGGCAGGGTGGTCGATGCCCCAGTGGGAGGGGCCCGTGAGGCCGGCAGGGACTGGGGCCATGCTCACTGCAGGGAGAACCGGAGGGAGGAGGAGGGCTTCAGGGGGCTGGGGGCCCTGGGGCCGATGGGAGGACCCAGGCCAGATCCACTTGGGACGGCAGAGCTGGGCCTGGGGCCCAGGGCTCCGCTTCAGGAGGCATCCACTCCCGAGACTCAGCTGCCCCCAGGGTGCTCGGACTTGACATCCACCCAGCAGACAGTGAGGGAGGGGTGGCTGTGGTATCCCGGGGTCCTGCTGGCCCATGGCAGGGCTGGGCAGGCTCCCAGCGGCCCCTGATCTTGTCCTGCACCCGGGTGCTGGGGGCGGCTTCCAGACACCCTCTCCGCCCCCCACTGGTGCTTAGGGCTTGGCCCGCGGGGGGCCTGGTGGTTCAGTGGTGGCAGGTGGGACCCCCACCCCCAGCTCTGCTCATGAAGCCGAGCAGCAGCCACCAGTCTCAAGGCCCCTCGGCTGGCCCAGATGACAGAGGGGCCTTGGTGCTCTGGGGGGAGGGGGAGGGGAGCTACTGGCAGAGACTGCAGAATGGCCTCACCCCTCCCCCAGAACCCAAGCCTCTGAGGAGGGCAGAGCGGGTGCTTTCTAATCCCAAGAGAGCTTCCTGGAGGAGGGGGCTCCCTCCTGGGCCACATGCCCAACCCCAAGTTGTCACGGGCGATTTACCGAGCACCCCTCACGTGCTGTGGGCTGGGAGGGGATGCAGGAACTGGCAGCACGTGTGGCCGTGCCGGGCAGGGGCCGGACAGCAGCCCGGGACCCCTGTTTCTGCCCCTCCTCCCCCTCCCCTGCAGAGCGTGGTTGGCCCTGGAGCCTCTCTGTCCCTGCCCCAGCCTTGGCCCTGGCGTCCAGGGCAGTCTGGTCCAGGCTGTGCTGTCCCTGCTTCCTGCTGGTCTGACTGGGGGGGGGGCAGGCCACATCCTCCCTGGGGGCAGCGGGGTCCCTACCGGCTGAGGCCCCCGGGATCCTGGCTGACGCAGCCCACACGGCCCTCCCGGGGTCTCCCCACCCGTGAAGCCGGCGGAGGGGTCGCTGCTATCCCGAGGCTGTCGCTGGTGGACAGAGAGCAGACGCCCGCCTGGCCCGTCAGGCAGTGGACGGGGCTGGGAGCCGGGCTCCTGCAGGCCCCGGGGGGGGGTGTGTGTGGCTGGAACAGAAACGGTGTTTGCGTTGCAAGGCCATCGGCCCTGGAAACCAAATATTTTGCTCTCAGACCAGGCGGTGCCATGCCTGGCTCACCTCGCGGCCGCCTTGGGGAGGAAGGGACCACATCCCATGGCCTGGCCGGTGAGGGGTCCCTCACGGAGACCCTTGGAGCTGAACACCTGGCCCCTCCCCTGGCAGCACTCTGGTGGGGGGCTCTTCCCCTTCCTGCTGCCTAGGGCGCCCCTCCCCCAGCACCCCCGCCCTGCCTGGCCCAAGGGAGCCATGGATCCCTGTACTGGGGGTCCCCCACGTCCTGCAGGGGGTGAAACCAGGGGAGAGCCGGGGTGGACGCTGGTGACCCGTCACCAGGAGGCCCAGTAAGGCCCTGAGACGCTGCCCGCAGCTCCACCTCTGTGGGCCCCAGCGGCGTGGGCTCCGGAAGCAAAAGGCGGCAGCCACACCTCCATGGGGTCCATGCTCTGAGAGGCAGAGGACCCATGGCCAGAGCTGCCCCACACTCGGCCCCCCACAGCCCCACCCTGCACTCAGCCCCCCCCCGCTCCCTCCCCTTCCCTTGGGGCCTGCTTTTCCCAGCGGGCTCAGCAGGGGACAGGCACAGCCAAGGAGGCAGAAGGGGGGGTCCCCGCCCCAGGGCCTCCTGGGGGCTGCTGCTGCTCCATCTCTCGTGCAGACTGATGTCCAGCGAGTGGCCTAACTCCACTCTTCACCCCACGTGTTGGGGCTCCATGAACAGCCTTGAGGCTCCTCCCCTGGTCTGGGGGCCACAGGGTGTGACCTGGGTGTCAGGCGAAGCCCTGCAGGTGACCCTAACCCGCAGCCCGGCTGAGGACCACCTGGAGCCAGAGCGTCCTCTGTGGTGGGTGGAGCCAGGCTCCCCAGACCTCCTGCTGCTACAGAGCCTCAGAAATGAGGAGCGGGCTGAGAGACGGGGGAGCTGAGGGACCGGGGGGGGGGGGCTCAGAGACAGGGGGGCTCAGAGATGGGGGAGCTCAGAGATGGGGGCTGGGCTTAGAGATGGGGGCTGGGCTGAGAGACGGGGGCTGGGCTTAGAGATGGGGACTGGGCTTAGAGATGGGGAGGCTCAGAGATGGGGGAGCTCAGAGATGGGGAGGGGCTGGGCTGAGAGACAGGGGGCCTGAGAGACGGGGCGGGGCTGAGAGACAGGGACACTGGGCTGAGAGACGAGGGCTGGGCTGAGAGACGGGCTGGGGCTGAGAGATGGGGGCTGGACTCAGAGACGGGGCGGGGGAGGCTGGGCTCAGAGACGGGGTCTGGGCTCAGAGATGGGGGAGCTCAGAGATGGGGGGGCTCAGAGACGGGGGGCTGGGCTGAGAGACGAGGGTGGGGGCTGCATCCAGAGCCTGGGGCAGGGGAGTGACCAGGCGGCTCGGACCACCAGGCTGACAGCAGTGGCCTCGGCCTCCAGCCCTATCCCAGGTCTCCCTTGGTCATCTGCCCCTATGCTCTGGGCACAAGCCCAGCCCAGCTGGCTCTGGCCAGCCTTGTGCCTCTGGACATCGTCATGAAGCCCTTGCTACAGCCGCCCACGACCGGTCGCCGTGGAGACCACCCCCGCCAGGACACGGAGGCGCTGTCCCCAGAAGGGCCAGGGATGCAGAGAGGCCGAGTGAGGCCTGGCCTGGCGGGAAGGGGCAGGGCTGGCAGGGGAGCTGGTGGACGCCTCCACAGCGCCCAGGACGCGCGGCACTACCAGCCTGTCCCGGAGCAGGGGCCTGGCGAGCAGGGGTCTGAACAGGAAAGCCACCCCCCTAGGCCAGGGCACCTGTTCTGTGAGAGCCAGGGGGCTGGCCAGCCACAGCAGGAAGCCCCCGGGGAAGCAGCGGCCCCTCCCTCTGAGCCCCTTCCCCACCCTTCTGCCCCAGAGTGTCTTCCCAGGGTCTTCCCAGGTCCTGAGTGGACCACACAGGAGCCGCCGAGCAGCGCTCCCCCCAGACACCGGCATGTCCCCAGCCAGGACCCGTGACGAACGGTCACCCTGGGTCCCCATCGACGTCATCCAACAGTGTCCTCGTGAGGGCCGAGAGGGGCCAGGCAGAGGGGAGACACGAGGCAGAGACGGGCGAGGGTCACACAGAGCCGCCAGCCCCATGGGTTCTGGAGGGGAAGTGGCCCTGTCACGCCTTGATTTGGGGCCTCCACGGTGGGCGGGGAGAGTCTGTTTCCCTCCACCCATGCTGGGGCCCAGGGGAGGGGCCATCCTGGGAGATGGGGCTGCAGGCTCGGGGGCTGCGAGGAGCCCAGGCACCCACCCACCAACACCCCAGCTGTCTGCCTTCAATGTGCCTCTGTCCATAGCAGTCTGTGCCGGGGACCCTTGACCCCATGTGGGTGCTGGGGCAGCTGGGGACCTACCAGTGGGGCAGGGGAAGGGCTTGCCCTGTGGGGTGTGTGGTGAGGGTCCTGGACCTGGTTGCACTCCAGTGACCTTCGACCCCTGATTTCCCTGTCACTGAGTGATGGCCCCCCTCCCGCCACAGGCAGGGCTGGCTGGGTGGGTGCACCAGCGCCCACTGGTCTGAGCAGGTCCAGGTGGAAGGTGGGCAGATGGACGCAACCTGAGGGGGTGGAGGTCGGCTCCCCCGGAGGTCCCTGGTACCCCCATTGTGTCTGCTTGGCTTGGCCCTTCCCTCGCCGTCTGCCCTGAAGCAGGCGGGAGGAGCCTGGCACGGGGCTGAGACAGTGTGGACGGCCGGTGCTGGTCCTGGAGCGCCAGGCTCACACTGTAACCAGCGCAGGTCAGGGTCTGGTGGAGGCCAGGTGTGGAGCAGGGACGTGGGAGAGAGAAGCTGGCCAGACTTCACTTCACCGTGAGAACGGAGTCTGGAGGCCGGCCGTGACCTGAGACCTCCCCACAGGCCGCCTGTCCACCGCTACCGACATGCACTCTCTGAATTACACCATCTACACTGGCATCCACCTTCCACTGCCCACCACCCACTGTGCACCCACCATGCACCACCCACCACCACCCACCACCACCCACCATGTACCACCTACCACCACCCAACACCCACCATGCACCACCACCCACCATGCACCACCCAACACCACCCAACACCAACCACCATGTACCACCCACCATGCACCACCACCCATCATCCACCATGCACCACCCACCACCCAACACCACCCACCATGTACCACCTACCACCACCCAACACCCACCATGCACCACCCACCATGCACCACCCAACACCACCCAACACCACCCACCATGCACCACCCACCCCACCACCCATCATGCACCCCCCGCCCCATCCACATCCAGCACCCATCATCCACCATGCACCACCCACCACCCATCATCCACCACCCAGCCAGGGAGTGCAGTGGAGGACGGCCTGGGTGCCTGGCCCTGCACCCATGGGAGACTAGGAGGAGCTCCCGGCTCCTGCCTTCGCATCAGCGCAACGCCGGCCGTGGTGCATGACGCTGCCTTAGTTCTTTGCAAACATCCTGCGCGTCATCCCTCTGGGTCTGGCTCCCTCCCCTAGAACCTGTCCCGCCACAGGAGCTGGGAGCTGGGATTCCGTGGCCGCCCTGGGCCTGCCGGGGCTGGTGGGAAGGCTGTGACTCTGCCCCCCACTGAGCAGAGCCCTCGCCGCCCCTCCTCTGCGCCCAGCGCTGAGCCACACGGGAGCCCCCAGCATCCGTCCTGCTTGGGACTCGCTTGCTCGAGGTGGGGGGGAGGTTCCACAGATCATTCCGGAAGGCAGGACGCAGTCCAGGCTCTGGGGCGGCAGGGCTCTTGGACTCATCTCCCTGGGCGGCTCCAAGTGAGAGCCACGTGGATGCCGTGAGCCGTGGAGGCAGTGCTGCCCTGACCCTGCCCACCCGGGAGCCGCCCCTTCTCCAGAGGCTTGTGGACACTGCTCTGATTCTCCAGGTCTGGACAAGGTCTGGTGCAGCCTGGGGAACCCCGAGCCCCGTCCCCAGGGCACCCCACAACCTCCTGAGCTCACCCCACGTGTCGCCACCAAGCCAGAGCGTCGGGCTGGAGCCCTCAGGCAGATCCCAGGTCCCAGGGGGACCCCCGGGGCGAGGGCCAGGGCCCCAGCAAGCACGCGTCCTGTCCGGTCGGGTTAGATGGGGAAGCAGCCGCTGAGGAGGTGAGGAGGAGAGGCGGCCGCCCGTCCACGCCGCACAGGCGGTCACCCGCCAGGTGGTTGGGAGGTCACGCCTCAAGGGGGAACCTGGCCCGGACAGCCGGAAGCTCCAGGCGGCAGAATCTGAGCTGAGCACGGGAGCGCTCCCCGAGGGTCAGTGAAGCAGGGGCAGCCCCAGAGCTGCACCAGAGCCCGGGACCACCCTGGCCTGTGGCTGCATGGCTGATAAGGCCCCAAACTCTTGCCCACGTCCAGTTCCTGTGCCTCGTCGGGCGAGGACTGCCATTTGGTTAAGGAATGTGAATGTACGCGTTGGGATTCATTTCAAAGGACGAGCAACAGGGGGTGGGGGACCTTCCATCCTCTGGTTCACCCCAGATGCCTACGACGGCCAGGCTGGACCAGGCCAAAGCCGGGCCCTGCAGCTCCGTCAGAGTCCCCCTCACGGGTGCAGGGGCCGTCGCTGCCGCCTCCCAGGAGCTGGGTCGGGAGCAGAGCTGGACCGAGGACCCCAGCACCACCGGACACTGCCTGGGGCCGGGGCCCCTCCCCTCGTCCCACTCCCACCTCCTCCCGGGGCTGGAGGCCTCCCCGGGCCACAGCCTGCTGGTACGCCGGCTCCCGCAGTGTCCAGCTGCACAGGAGGACCCCACGCTGGGCGCCCCGGCCCAGACCCTTGCTCTGCCTGGGCCCCAGCGCCCCTGCACCGAGCGGCCGAGCTGCCCCAGGCGGGGCCGCAGGGAGGCCCTCGGGCCGCAGCGCCGAGGCTCAACGGCCGAGCTCTGGCCACAGGGTTCAGCTCCCGAGGTGCCGGGGGGAAGGCACCAGGCCCCCAGCACACCCCCACATGCACGCACATCCACCCACGTGCACACACGCTCGCATGCACGTACACACACGTACACACATACCCCAGCATGCGCTCTCACATACACACAGAGACACGCGTGTGCACGGATACACACTCATACATGCACACACACACGCACTCACATACACACACTCACACATATACAAATGCACGTATGCACACATATACACACATGCATACACACTAAACTCGCACATGCACTGACATACACACATACACACGTGTACACACATGCACACACACGCTAAACTTGCACACGCACTCACATACACACATGCACGTATGTACACATCTACACACTTGCACACACACCCACTCGCACACACACACACTCACACACGCACACGCCGTGACTGGGCTCTGCAGGTGCCCAGGGTCTCGGAAGATCCTGCACAAGCCACCTGCTGGAGCAGCACACAGCCTGGGGGGGCGGGGCAGAGGGCGGAGGACAGAGCTTTGGGGGCGGGAGTGCCTGCTGGGCAGCAGGTTGGGGGCCAGGCCCGTGGCCCCAGCGGAGGAGCCTGTGCGCCCCGCCCCGCCCCGCCTTCGATTTCCTTAGAATCTCGCTGCGCTCGAGGAACGCTCTGGCGGTCCTAATCGGCCGCTGTGGTCTGTGCTCCTGGCTAAGAGACGCTTGCACGCCTGAGGCGCGTGGTGGAGCCTTCCCTCACAGATTCCTGGAAGGCTCCGGCGTTGTCCTCTCTCTGAGGGTTCTGTGTGTGTGCAAGGCAGGGGTCGCAGCTCACCCCCTGCTCCCCGGCCCCCACCGAGGGTCCTGCAGCCTCCCGTCTGGCCCGCCCTGGCGACCCCCCACGCAGGGATCCCCGTGGGGGCCAGGCACAGCCAGCGGGAAGCCCCCTCCCTCGGGCAGACGGGACAAGGCCTGGGGTTTGTGGGTGGCCCCTGCTCAGACGCCCAGGAACTGGCGCTCGCAGCCTGTGTAGCTGCCGTGGCAGAGCCCCCGAGCGTGGCCCCCAGGCTGCCAGCTGGGCCCTGGGCTGGGACAGAGCGAGGGGTACGCCGCCCACCAGCCCAGGGGCACCACGCGTTGGAGCGCCCGGCTGACCTCACCTGCCCTCAGCAGGCACGGCGGGGGAGGAGGGGCGCAGAGGAGCACCCCCTGCTCGAGGCCCTGGCAGGACCCCCACGGCCCCCGTTCCCACCCTGGCTGCTCCCCTCCCTCCCCGTTAAGCCAGGAGGCAGTAGCTGGTGTCCTCCCCGGAAGTTTCCGGAATTCACCACTTCAGCTGGAATCCTGCTGGCAGCCCTGTTGCCCACAGACGCCTTTTTGCTTCAGGGGCCAATTTTCGACTTCTGGGCACAGGGGGCGCGGCTTGGGGACGGGGTTGCCTTGCCCAGCGTCAGACCCTCAGGGCTCCCCAGAGACCACATGGGCTCTGGCACGGGCCAGGCTGCTCTGGGAGCCAGGAGCGGGCAGCAGGCCTGGCAGGACAAACCCCAGCCTCATGTCCGTGGCAGGCTCTGGCCAGGTGGCTCAGGTGGCTGCGCCCAGCCCTGTGCGCCCTGGACAGGGGAGGGGCTCCAAGGCAGCCGGACCACCCCTGCCCCCCGCCCCAGGCTGGCGCTCACTGGGTTGGTGATGGCCACCAGCTCCTGGCAGCTGCCGGAGCCTGGACGGGCAGACATGACGACCAGGACTCCCGCCCGGCCCCACGGGCAGCCCAGGACGCCAGTGCTAAGTGGAGCCAGCGGAGCATCCGACCGTAAGTCATGGAAACACGGGGGGGGGGGGGCTCTGTCCACTGACCTTTGTCGCAGCCGGGAGGGGCTGTTCAAATATTTGGCCGGTGAGCAGGTGAAGACTGAAGGGTTTACCCAGAAACCCCGGAAGACAAAACCACCCAGGGAGGGCGTGAAAGGAGCCAGGGACCCAGAGCAACTGCCCAGCCCGATGACCCGGTGTCCACTGTCCACTGCCCGGGGGCCCGCGCTGCTCCTGCCTCTGCTTCAGTCCACACAGCGAGCAGGTGGGGACCCCCAACACAGGGCAGGAGCCTGCGCCTGGCCCCCGCTCTCGGAAGTCCTGTGATGCCCACCCAGGCCTGGCTCAGCTCACCTCTGGGAGTCACCAGGCAGGTGACCAGGTCATGTCCAGTCACCCCCTCACTGGCCATCGTTGTCTGGGGCCATGGCTCAAGGGTGGGCGTGAGGCCCCCAGGGTTGGGCTGGGGCAAAGCAAGGCCCCCAGGTGAGGTGGGGGTGGGCACAGCCGGGGTGCCAGGGGGAGGCATGGCCATCAGACCTGGGGTCTGGGGGCCGTGCTGTGTTGTGTTGTAGGGGACCCTTCCTGAGAAAGGACCCCCAAGGGCCCTTGGGTACCCCAGGAGTGAGTCCGGTGGCTCCCCTGCCCCGGGGAGCGAGATGGGGAGCTCCAAACTCCCCGCGCCCCCCACCCCCTAAAGCTCCCGGCTTGGGGTCAGGTCCCAGGTCAGCCCTCCTGCCCCCCCAGTGCTCTGAGGAATCCCACCTGCACCCCAGGCCCTGGGAGATGCTACCTCACGTCCTGCATGCCGACAGCTGGGCCTCCCCAGTGTCCACGTCCGGTCCCCACCCCCATCCCCGAGGACCCCGGGGACAAACCAGAGGCTCTGCTTCCCCTGGGGGGCAGTGGGCATTCCTGGGGGACTGGCCCCACACCTTCTGGGCTAGAATGTGGGACTCGCTCTTCGGCGAACGACTCTGTGGTCCTGTGATGTGTCCAGCACGGCCAGCAGGGCTGACCTCATCACCTGGGAGGGCAGTCTCCGGTGGCTTGAGTGGAGGTGACAACACGCACTCGGCACGGGCCAGAAGTGCGGTGGGACCAGCCGGGCGGGGTGCTGGGCTGGGCCAGGACACCGCCCCTGCAGGGCCGGCCGAGCGCGCCTCAGAGGCCACCTTGGGGCCCAGCACCGGGGCAGTGGTGACTGTGGCCACTCGGGGAGAGGTGGCAGCAGCAAGGGCAGAGCGCCCGGGTGAAGTGGCCGCACTGGCCAGCAGGGACAGCCACGGCCACGGTGTCCACATGGCCGTGGTCCGGCCACTGCAGCGGCAGCGGAAGCTCACCGTAGGGGCCACACAGGGGCGTCGGGCCACCACGCTGGAGCTGCTACCTGGGCGGGCAGGGGGGAGGCCCCGCTGCCATGCAGAAGGCGTCTCCGGCCTGCAGCCACAGCAGGTGCACCGGGCGCCCTGGACGGGAGCGGTGGAGCTGGGCAGGGACCAAGGTGCCCGCAGGCCCCCGCGGGGGCAGCTGTGACCGCCCACTGCAGGCTCCTGCTGCCCCCCGAGGGTCCCGGGCTTTCCGGGGTGGGGGCTGTCTTTCCCACTTCCTGTGGCCACACCAACGAGTCCTTTGTCCCCACCCCAGCTCTCTGCCAGGCAAAAGCTTTGTCCTTAAAAAAAAAAACAGCAAATAGCAAAAAGCAGAACCAAATTTTCCAGAGGCCTGGAAGATGTAAAAAAATAGATATCTGAACACGCTGTACAGTTTAATTAAACAATTTTAATGCCAATTTCCAAATTGTCCTACGCGACAGCTCCTTTTAGCTCCCCGCGTGCCAGCCCCGCCTCTTCCTGCGCTCCCCAGCCCGGGAGACGGACAGGCAGACAAGTGGACAAGCGGACAGACGGCCCAACCTCCTGCCTTCAGGGCACGGGCGGCCAGCCGCAGGGCCGGGCTGTCCCATGGGGGGCAGTCCCTGCGCATCAGGGCCGGGGACTCAGGGCTGGGCGAGCACAGTTCCGGAGCGTTCTCAGCTGGGCCTGACGGAGTGGAAGGATGCTCTCCAGGTGCCCGCCGGGTGCCACTGGTCCGTAAATGGGCCGTGAGGCGGCTGACGGCTACCAGCTCTGTCAGACTGCACATGCTGCTTTAAAAAACAATGTCATTCTCGCTCTTGCAGACACCCTCAGGGTGGGGCGCGAGGGAGCAGCGTGGCGGCCATGCCCCAGGGACGGGCAGCGCCCTCCCAGCGCCCCAGGCGCCCGCTGCCCGCTCCCGCTGGCCCCAGGGCCTTTGCACGGCCGGGCTGCTGTGGTGCTGGCCACAGCTTGAGTGCTGTCTTCCTCTGCCCCCTGCCAAGAAGCTCAGGGACGAGGGCTGTGCAGTGCCCACCGTCCCTCCGTCCGTCGTCCCCAGCTCCGCCACGGCCCGGTACACCACCCACCCCCAACGCGTGGTCCAGCCGGTCACTGGCAGACCCCCTGAGAAGCCTTCGGGGAGAGCCGAGTCAGGGGTTCCGAGGGACCCCGCCCCACCCGTCCGAGTGTCCCTCCGGGATCCTCGTCCCAGTGTGGGGCCTCGGGGCAGCTCCAGCGTCCACTACCAAGCAGCAGCGTCAAGCCACAGGAGGTGCCCACGCCGCGGGTCGGGGACCTGCGCCCGCCGGCGGCCCCGGAGCAAGGGGCAGCGTCCACGTTGGGAAGCCCCGCTGCTCTGTGGCCGCCTCGCAGGGGCCCTTGGGGTCCTGTCCAGAGAGCATCGGGCCCTGGGGGAGGGAGGAGGGGGCGCGGATCCCCGAGGCGCAGCGAGGGAGCCTCGGAGACAGGGAGGGAGGACGTCTCGGCCCCGAGGGGGCGCCTTGACGCGGGTGACCCCCTCTGCACCCCGCTCTCTGGGTCCCCAGCAAGGCCCGCCGGGCGCGGTGGTCGCAGGAGGCGCCCGCAGCTCTCTGCCTTCCTCCAAAGGGGTCCTGACCTTCTCCGGGGTGGGTGGGTAGGGACGCGGGGCGCGGGGCGCGGGGCGCCGGGCGCCTTTCCCGGGTCTGGAACGGCCCCCAACGCAAGTTCGCGGGATCAGCCGGCCCCCGCGCTGCGGGGCCGCCCGACTCCCGTCGGGCCCCCATACCCGCGCGAGCCCACCCCCGGGACACACCGCGCTCTGGCTCCGGCCGCCCGGCGCGGCCCCGCCCCGCAGGCAGACCCCGGCCCGCGGCACGGTCGCGGAGGGGGCGGCACACCCGCCTTGGGGGGAGGGGCGCCGCCTCCGCGGCTGGCGCCCCCGCGGCTGGGGGCGGGGCAGGACGTGGGCGCCGCGCCCCTCCCGCCCCCCGCAGGAGCCTCCCCGCGAGCGCCCCCTGGTGCTCGGCTCCGGGCGGGGGAGGGGGCGCAGCAGGGTCGCCCTCCAAGCCGCGGCCCTCGGAGGCGCGGCGCGGGCTCGCGCTGAGGACGTGTGGGTGGGAGCGCGCGGCCGACCCCGCCGAGTCCCCCCACCCCCACAGCCCCGTGCGCCGGGGAGCCCCCGGCCCGCCCCGCCCCCACCGCTCGCCCCGCCCCGCCCCGCCCCCTCCCGGCTCACTCCGAAGTTTCCTGCGCCGCGCGCGGACCGGCGCCGGCTCGCTCCTGCCCGCCAGCCCCGCGCCCCCGGCCGCGCCCCCGGCCGCGCCCGTCTGCGCCCCTGCTCCTGGGCGGCCGCCGCCGCCGCCGCCGGGCGAACCCGAGCCGGAGCCGGGCGGGCCGGGGGCGCGGGCCGGGTCTGCGGGACCGCGCGCCCGGTGATGCCCGCCGGGACGCCGCCGGCCGCCGGAGCGAGGTGAGAGGCGGGGGCGCGCGCCCCTGGGCGGCCGGGACCCCCCGACGCGAGCGGGGCCGCGGGGGTGGGGCGGGCCGGCGCGCGCCGGGGGCGGGGCGGGGGCGGGGGGCGCGTTCGTCTCCGACGAGGACAGACAAAGGCGCGGCCGCGGCGCTCCCGCGGGCGGCCCGCCCCTCACCGCCGGTCCCCCGTAGGTGCTGCCCGCCGCCACCATGACCGAGGGCGTGCTGGCCGCCGACGAGGTTCGGGTGCCCCTGGGCGCGCCGCCCCCAGGCCCCGCGGCGCCGGCCGGGACCTCCCCGGCCAGCCCGGAGGCTCAGGAGCGTGCGGCGGAGCAGGGCTCGGGGGCCCGCGCGTCGCCCCCCGGGAGCCCGGAGCGCGGCGCGGAGCCGGGCGCCGACGAGGAGCAGCCCGTCCCGTACCCGGCGCTGGCGGCCACCGTCTTCTTCTGCCTCGGGCAGACCACGCGGCCTCGCAGCTGGTGCCTCCGGCTCGTGTGCAACCCATATCCTTCCCGCCGGCTCGCGTGCGGGGCGGGCCTGGGGGCCGTGGGGGCACGCGCGCGGGGTGCGGAGTGGCGGGGGGCGCCGGGGCGGGGAGCGGGGCGGGCCCCGCGCGCGGCGAGCCGGGGCCGCCGGGGGCCGTGACGTGGGTCGTGAACTCGGCGTCCGGCTCCTGAAGTTGTGCGCAGCTGGGCGTGGGGGCAGGGAGGCAGCTGGCGCCACGCTCCAGTCCCTTCCCCCGGGCGCCCCGGCCAGCGAGGAATGGGCGCCCTCTGCAGAGAAGGTTCCAGAACGGGGTCGGGCTGGGGCTGGGGGACATCTGGGGGGGTGCGGGCGGGGCCCCGGGGGCTGGCCTGGAGGGAGCGCAAAGGGAGCCGCGTGTGTGTGTCTGCCCGTGTGTGTGTCTGCCCGCCTCGTGAGTGAGGCTGTGTAAACATTAGATACAAAGGAGGAGTCCCTACCAAGGAAACTCGTAAAAACCACGTTTCTTCTCAAATCCAAACATCTAGCGTCAGGTGCGCCCCTCCCCGCGGGGGAGGCCGAGGCAGTGAGCCGGGGGCCCACGGTGCTGCTGGTCCCAGTCCCGGGTTGGGGGCTGCAGAGCTGACCCCCGGTCTCGGTCCCCGGAGGGGCAGTGGGGCAGCCAGCTGTGGTGGGGGCCCTGGGCCCTGGGCTGGGCTGGACGGGCCTCGGCCGGCTGGGTGCCAGCGCCTATGTTTGTCCTGTCTAGGCGTGTGCAGACCACGCTGGGGAGCAGTGTGGGGCTCTGGACTTTCTCTCTCCTGACGGCCCTGTGTCTGGCTGCCCTGTCCCCCTCGGCTTCGTGTGCTCCCAGCCTGTCCGTGTGTCCTGGCCCCGGCACCCTGCTGGGGACTTGGCAGGTTCTGGGTTATCCTGTGGCCGGAAGGTGGGGGGCTGGATGGCTTGTGCACGTGGGCCAAGCCCCACAGGGGTGCCGGGGCCAAGCGCCTGCCCCGCCGAGGGGAGTCACCAGCACCCACCCCTCCCAGGGATGCAGAAAGAGCCGGAAGAATCTCAGCCAGACAAAGGGGTGGGCCCTGCGTGGGGCTCCCCAGTGTCCAGGCACCCTGGCGGGCAGCAGGACCTCTGCCTCCTGCCTGTGCCCGGAGCTGCTGGGTCTCCCCAGGAAGTCCCGCCGCACCCCCACGCCTCTTGCCATGGGCACCCCGAGGCCCATTTGAGCCCTGTTGCTAATGCGCGTGACCAGAGTGTCCCCCCTTGTTTGCCCAACCCTGGGAGACAGGCGCAGTTCAGACCCTGCTGGGGGTGGGTGCGGGCCTCAGAGACAGCCTAAAATTAGCTTGTGTGCAGGACAGGGAGGGGGGAATCTGTGGGGGCCGGGTGACCCCGGGAGTCGGAGTTGGGAGGGGTGGCTGGGTGCACAGCAGGGGTGCTGTGGCGAGGGGCTCACTGGGGGCCAAGAGGTATCCCCTTGGCAGAGCGTGCATCCCCCGGCTTGGTCTCCCCTTTGGGTGGCCGGGCTGCCCGTCCCCGCGGAGGGGAGGGGAGGGCACTGTGTGGTCCCAGCTGAGCTGGGCCCCCATGGGCGTGCTGGAGGGCCCCCCCCAGCCATGGGCCTGGCACAGGTGAACACGTGTGTCCTGGTTGCTCAGGGGGATTCCGCCTGCCGGTGGACGATTGGCCGAGGACAGCGTGCTACTTATCGATTTCCTTCGCTGCTTAAAGACGTAATCGCGCGATGACTTTCGGGGCGAGCGCTGTGTCTCCTACACGGCTTTATTTATAGAGGGAGGTGGGCGGGCTCTGCGTCGCCTGCCCGGGCCCCCCAGGCTCCTGACTCCGACTCAGCTGTGGGGCCTCCCCGGGACGTGCAGGGGCTGGGCCTGGGGCCCCTGCCCCATCTGGTGTCCGTGTGAGCCGGGGAGGTGAATGGAAGGTGACTGCTGGGGCGCGTGGGGCTGGGGGCCGCTGGGGTCTTCCAGGAGGTGAAGGCCAGGGCCGGGCTCCCTGAGGGGGGCAGAGGGCATGTCAAGGTCATCAGGCTCTGAGAGGCAGAGCTGGGTGAAGCCTGGCCTGGCGCTGACGTCCGCGCGTCCTGGGTGGCTGCACCTGGACGGGGCTGGACAGTCCTGAGCCTCGAGGGTCTCCAGAGCGAGGCTCACGGCGGCTGGCTCAGGGCAGGCACGCGTCTGCTGCCCGTGGGCGCGGCCCCGGCCCCCGCTGGCCTCCCCTGGCTGGCCTGTCAGTGACCTCTTGGCAGCAGCCTCCTGGACTCCGGAGCGGCTCTCGGGGCTCCCTGGGTGCTGCCGGGGTGCCCGTCAGTCGCCCAGAGGTGGCCTATGCTCTCGGTCTGCACTCGGCGTTGGGGGGCTTCCCGCCTGCCTCCTGGGACCTTGTCCCGCGTCAGGGAACGCTTCCTGGGGTCCTGGATTCCCGACGCTGGTCCAGCTTGTCCTGCTGCTGACCCGTGTCTCATTCCCAGACCCCACCTCTCAGGGCCAGCGCCACCCTCGAGTCTGAAAGGCCCTGGCCCTGGTCCGTGAGTGACCCGAGTCCACCCAGGGCCATGCTGGGGCCGCCACGTGGCCTCTGGCTGAAAGAGGGGAGGATCTGTGGGTCCATGGCCACGTGCCGTGCAGGTCTGGGGCCGGGACGCCCAGCAGGCGGCAGGGCGAGGGTGAGACCACTCGGGCCGGATGGGAGTGCCCGAGCCTTTGTGGTGCTGTCCGCCCTCCCACCCTGCGTCCTCCTGGAAGTGGACACGAGACCAGCACAGCGGGGGGTGGGCAGCGTGTAGCAGGGCTCCGTCCAAGGCAGGTCCGGCAGGGACCCGATGCCCCCTTGGCCACGTCTGCGGCTGGCGGGAGTAGGATACGGGTGTGTTTGGGGAGGGCTCCCGAGTGTCCCGTGCCTACTACTTGGCTGTACCCGCTCTGGCCCGGCCCTCGCCCAGCCTGCGTGGGGGTGTGCGCAGCCCAGCCTTGCTTCTGCCCCTGCCCCTGCGCGCTGCACTGACTGGCCCCCGGGTCCTTGCTGCTTGTCTGGGGCGCATCTGTGGGCTGAGCCCCTTTCTGCTCTCAGGACCCCGGGAGGCTGGGACACAGCAAGTGAGGCTCCTGTGGACACCTGGCCAGGCCCACCGGGTGGATCCCGCGGCGTCCAGCACACCGCCCTGTGCGGCCTGGGGACAGCTGGGGGCTGGGAGACCCCAGGGCCTGGGGGGAGGGGCACACAGCAGGAGTGTCCAGGCAGCTGGGTGAGGGGAGTGGGACGTGTCCTTGTCTCTGGGAGGTAGGGGGAGGGTCTCGTCCATCACAGACCTGGGGCAGGTGCCACGGGCTGGCGGCCGGGACCAGCACTGAGGCCAGGCTTAGGAGTGGAGGAAACCAGGCCGCTGGCACCGCAGGCAAGGCCACCCTGTGCACCTGCACCTCCCAGGCCTGAGGACAGGGCTGGGCCGGCCTGCACAGTGCACGGACCGAGGTGGCGGGCGGCCCTCGCCTCGACTCCCTGTCCCAGGGCCAGGATGTGAAGGAATGCGGGGGAGGGGCCGCCCATCACCCACGCCGGGGCTGCATCCGGAGCCGCCTTGTCCCAGCCTGGGTCCCGGCTCCAGGTCAGGCAGGAAGGGGACGGTGCCCCGTGGGGAAGCAGCTCCCTGGTGTGGCACAGCAGAGCAGCCCTCTACCGCCGGGGCCCGGGTGCATCGCCAAGCCAGAGACCGGCAGACGGGCGGGGAGGCGGCCAGACAAGATGGTGCGGGGCGGGGGGGGGGGGGCTGCACAGGAGGGAGCCGGCAGCTGGTCCAGGCGCTGTCCGCAGGGCACTGTGCCCGCCGCGGGGCGCGGTCACGACGGCAGTGTGGCACTGCTCGGGGAGGTTCTCGGCACAGATGCCTCCGGGGTGCGGCCGCTGGCCGAGCTGTCACCTCCGGGGTGGGGCACAGGTGGAGCTGCGGGGCAGCCAGTGTGGCCTCCAGGGTGCGAGGGGTGAGCAGCCCTGCTGTGGCTCAGCCCTGCCTCCGGTGCCCCTGCAGGACATCAGCCCGGGTGCAGGACTTCAGGGCCCCCGGAGCACTGCTTTTCTGACAAGGACAGAGAAAGGTCATCGAGCAGCCGCCACCCTGACTTTGTCCCGAGTGAGGGGCCGCCCTCAGGGTGCCGCAGCCCCTGGAACGGGGGCGCCCCGCCCTGTGGCTCTCGCTCTCGGCAAAGCCTCGGCCCGGCAGGGCCAGCAGGGTGGTGCAGCCACGGGTGGTGTGCACCTGGGCACTGGGTCGGCATGTCCCCCTTGGGGTGGGGCCCGGTCCCGCTGCAGGTGAGCCCGAGCCTGGCCCTGACAGACGAGCCCCCGCCAGCGGCTGGGAGCCAGCCTCCACCACCGCCGGGAACCAGGCAAGCCCTGTGCCCAGAGCCCGGTGCCGGCGCCAGCGCCAGCGTGTGCTTGGCAGGCACCGTGGTCAGCTGGTCACTCTGTCCTCTTGTGCCTGGGCTCTGCCCGGCTTGGCTGCAGGTGAAGTCTGACGTGGGTGCAGTGGGGCAGAGCCCCTCACTGGCCCCCTCAGAGGGCAGGCACCCACCGAGGCTGGGGTCTGGGCTCTCCTGGGCAGGCCCTCTGTGCCCCAGCTCGCCTGTCATCTGTCCCCAGCAGCATGGGGTCCTGGGGCCCAGGATGGTCAGCGGGGGTCCTGGTGGCCAGCAGTGACCTGGAGCAGCACCCCGGGCCTGCATATGGGTGTGCAGCGTCAGGCAGGGTCTGGGGGCTTCTGGGGTACAGACTCAAGTCCAAGGCTTAGGTGGGGACAAAGCCTCTTGTGTGGTACCTTGGAGGGAGTCCCTGGCCAGGGCCTTGCTGAGCCAGGGGCTGCCCTGAATGGCCCTGTGGGAAGGGAGCGGAGGTGGGGCTGGGCTGCCCAGATGCACTGGTTGGGCAGCAGGTCGCTCCTGGGACGGTGCCATCAGCTACGCTGTGTCCAGCTCCCTCGAGGGGCGGGGACCCAGGCCCAGGGGTGCACCCCGTGCTGGGGGCCTGGGCCGGGGGTTTTCCTGGTGGGGGTACAGTTGAGTGAGTAGCCACAGCGGGCTCCCCAGCTCCGTCCTGAGGCCGCTGCACGGCTCGGGTCGGCCCTGGCTCAAGGCGTCAGCAGTTCTGGCTTGGCTGCCGCTCTGCCCGGAGGAGCTAGCCGGCCTTGGCACGCACAGACCAGGCGCTGTCGGTGGCGGCTGGAGAAGAGCCGGCTCGGGTCTGAAGTTGGCTGCTATCACAGGCCTGGGGCTGCTCCTGGCCCTCGAGGTTCCCCTGGGTGGTCCTGGGCTTCGGGGGCTCTGGGGAGGGGGCTCTCGGCACTGCAGGTGGCTGTGGGGGTGGGGTGGGGGCGGGGGCACAGGCCCAGGAAGCAGTGTTCGGGCCGGGAGGGCTGCCTGCAGCGCAGTGCCCGAGCCCCTGGAGCGCCTCTTCTGGCCTCCCAGGGGCCCTGGTGCTGTGGCCGCCTTGGGCCTCTCGGGGCCTGCCTGTCACCTGGGCTTGTCGACAAGCCCGGTCTCTGGACTGGGCAGTGAGGGCCAGCCTGCTCGTGTCCTGACGCTAGCCGCCCTGCACGCTACAGTGCCCAGGTCCTGGCCACGGCGCTCCACCGACTGAGGCCCGAGGCCCCGCCTTGGGCTGCCCGTCGAGGGTGGTGGAGCTGGCCCTGCCTAGCCTTCCCCAGTGGGGTTTGGATACGCCCCGGCAGAGGTTCTGGGCGGTGCTTCCCCCTGGGGCAGGGGTGGGGCAGGGGCAGAACCTCCATCTGCTGGTTCACTCCGTAAATGACAGCAACAGCCAGGACCGAGCCAGGCCACAACCAGGAGCCTGGAAGCCCATCAGGGTCTCCCATGTGGGTGCAGGGGCCCAAGCACCTGGGTCATCCCCCACTGCCCTCCCAGGCCATTAGCTGGGGGCTGGATGGGGAGAGGAGCAGCTGGGACAGAAGCCGGTGCCTGTATGGGATGCTGGCGTGGCAAGGTTGGGCCTGTCCTGCTGCGCCCAGGTGCCGAGGGGTGTGGCCGCCCTTGCCCGTGCGCCGTCCTTTGCTGTGTCCCTGGCAGCCAGCTGACGACTCAGCCTGCCTCGGTGCACCCGGGGACGGGGGGCTCTGCCCGGGCTGGCCCAGCAAGGCCGTCGTGGCCGGGCTGTGCTGACTGCGTCCAGACCACGGCCGGCTCCTGGGCTGGGACGCATGACTGCCCCCAGAGTCCTGTGCCTGACTCATAGGGAGGTGAGGGCCGAGTCCCATGCAGCCCTCTGCCCAGGAGCAGCCCCGGTGCACGGCCTCGAGGCTGGGGGCCCATCGGGTCCTTGCTGGAGAAATGGAGGTCAGCTTAGGGCAGGCGTGGCCTGTGCCGTGCCCAGGACCGGGGAAGCCTTGGTCAGAGACCACGATGGAGCCAAGGGGCCGTGTTCTTACCCAAGCTAGCTGGCCCTCACCAGGCGGGGTGGGCGTGGTCCGGGGATGACGGGCCGAGCCTGGCGGGCCCTCAGCAACGCAGTGGTGGAAACCTGGGCAGCGGGTGCCACACACGGAGCCCCTCCCCTCCGGTACAGCGAGCCGCGTGCTGGCTGGGGACACTGCGGCCGGGACCATCCCTGCCCGCCCCTCCCTCCCACATGTCCGTGTCCTGTGCCCCCAGGGGGCCGTCCACTGAGGGTTGAGGCTGGGCTGGCTGCCCTCTGTCCCTGGCACCCACAGGGCACCAGGCATGCCTATTGGCAGATCAGGCTTGGGCCCACGTGGTGGACCTGGGTTTGGGCAGCCGCCGTGCTTGGTTGGGCTGGGGAGCCGGTAGCCCCCTCGAGGGTCTGTGGCCATCCGCCTCTGGGGAGGACGGGTTTGGTCTCTATTGCGGGGTCTTCCGGTCTCGAGGTCACAGGGCTCTTGGGGCTGGGCGGCAGGAGATGCTGAGTGGGCTTAGAGCAGCATGGGTGTGTGGGGCCCGGAGGGGCCAGTGCCCAGGAACGTCCTGGAAGCCACGTGTGTTGTGAGGGCAAAGGCTCAGGTGCCGGTGGGCCCAGCCCTGCGCGGGGCAGCAGCCGGGTCTGTGTGGCGCGGGGACGCCTCCCTCCTTGCTATTCCGCAGCGTTCTTCTCC
The DNA here is from genome assembly GCA_949820135.1 of Sylvilagus floridanus. NCBI lineage: Eukaryota > Metazoa > Chordata > Mammalia > Lagomorpha > Leporidae > Sylvilagus > Sylvilagus floridanus. Next base: position 48,197,994 of record OX463234.1, on the reverse strand, counting down.
TTCGTCTGCCATTGAAATCTGGGTCACTCGGGGAGGAGGGGGAGGCCGGGCAGCCCGGGGCCGTGCTGCCTGCGTGTGCCCTCAGCACCCGAGTCCTGCTTCGGCCGCGGGGGCCCAGCCCTGGCCTGCGGGCGCCCGGGAGGGCACGGGCTGCTCTGCCCTTGGCCGGCCGGGTTTCTCATCTGTGTTTCCTCGTGGGCCGATTTTGTGCTCCTAATCGAGTAACCAGTTGCGGCCGGTTGCGTCTTGGCCGGCCTGGGTGGCTACTGCCCGTGCAGGGCTCAGCCTGGTCTGTGCCGTGACCGCCACCCTGCTCCTGGTCCTGCGCTGGGGCGGGCGCCTGCGTGTGCATCCCAGTGTTCCTGTTCCGTGGGGTCGGTGAGGACTGTGGAGGGGACAGGCGGGGCGAAGCCCGAGCCGAGTCACCGGCCCTCCCCAGCACGGGGCTCCTGGGACACCAGGCAGCTTCTGTCCCAGCGGCTTCCCCGCCCTCACCCCGAAGCCGCGTGGGGCCAGGGATGCTCCCGGCTCCAGCGCGCTGCGCGCAGGGCCGCCTCCCGACCCGGACAGCGACCACCTGGGACCCGAGGGGCCCCGCCCCACTGTACTTGGGTTGGGAGCCGGGGTGGCAGGACGTGGACCGCAGCTGCCTGTGAGGGTCGCCCGGGCCTGGGGCTGCTCCGCGCGCGCACAGGTGGGCCTGGGCGCGGGGCGCGGGGCGGCACCGGCCGCAGGTGGAAGCCGCGGGCGCCGCTGTTGCTCCTCCGCCGTCCCGCGCGTCGTTCTCGGGAGAATTTCAACACCCACGCTTGGAATTAAAAAAAAAATTATTAATGAGCGTGGTGTGGTTGCCACGGGAGCCTGTTGCTAATGAGTCTCTGGGGTTTCCTTTCACCTTGCGGAGCAAAGCGGCCCGGCCCAGGTTGCCGTGGCAACGCTTGTCACTAATCCTGCCTGCTCCTGCGGTGCGAGCCTGGGGGCTGCCGCCCGCCGCTGTCCACCGTGGGTCCACCACGGGTTCCGAGGCCTTTCCAGACCAGAGACCCCGGCCTGGCTCGCTAGGACACGGCTCTCCGCGGGGGCGGCCGTTGGGGTCCCCTGGTGCAGGAGAGGGCACACGGCCAGGGCAGGTGCGGTGTTGGTGGCGTGGGGTCGGTGCCTCTGGAGCCCAGTGAGCAGCACTGGGGGAGGCTGGGGGCCGGTCCATGCCCAGCTGGTGAAGCTGCCGCCTGGTTTCCTGTCCCCGCTGCTCCACTTCCCATCCAGCTCCTGCTGATGGCCGAGGCTGGCCGGAGGGTTCGGCCCCTGCCACCCACTGGGGAGACTGACGGAGCTCCTGGCTCTGGCCCAGCGCTGACCATTGCAGCCATCTGGGGAGGGAACCAGCAGACGGAAATGTCTCTGTCCGTGACTGTTTCAACTAAGTCAGTCTTCGAAAAGAAAACCAGTGGAGCGGACAGGACATGGGGACCCTGAGTGCCCGGTGGTCTCGGGCAGCATCTACCTCCTTCAGCCCCGGGGCAGAGGACAGACTGGGGGGGGCCGTGGAGAGGGGCCTTGGAGTGAGGGCGCCTGTGTACCCCCCTCCCCCACGGCCTGCCTCAGGACCTCTGGGGGGGCTGGGGTGGGAGGTGCACCTGGCTCTGCCTGCCCTGCTGGGGGCCGGGGGCTGGTAGGATGCTGAGACCAGCTCTTGTGGTCGCTCTGCCTGGCTGCTGTCAACCCCCTTGTTTCTCTGCTGGGGGCCACTGTACGGGGGGTCTGAGAAAGGGGGTCCCCCTCAGGTGTCCATAGGTGGGGCTGCTGAGGCCACTTCCTGGCTGGGGGCTGTGGCTCTGCCCCAGCTGCCTGCGAGTGGGAGGACTCCCTGGAGCAGGAGCAGGTGGACCTGGGCCCCCCCAAGCGTCTCTCTCAGAGCCCTGTCCTGGGACCATCAGGACACCTGGGAGCCTGCAGGTGCCTGGCCGAGTAGGTTGAGGACTCCGGGGGATAGGCCTACCCCGTGTCCATCCTGGTCTCTGGGGGCAGCAGGAGCTGAGGGGACATTTGTTCTGCCCTGGGGGGACCTGGGGGTGGCCACGGTGGGGGCACTGGGCAGGGGTAGGTGGGTCAGCCTAGCCTCCCCCCCAGCTGGCTCAGCCCACAGCTTCTCACCAGCTCCCCCTGTAGGAGTGGACCCCACCCCCAGGATCCTGTGCAGGGGGGGAAGGTGGGGCCCAGGAGGGGGCAGAGCCCCCAGCCCCCTCTGAGACCAGGCGGTTTGAGCCTCGTTGACCAGCCCATCTGCGCCATGGGTGCAGGGACCCCTGGACCTCACCATCTAGGAGGCTGGGGCGATGCCTGAGGGTGGGCGTCCTGGCCCAGAGACCCCCCTCCAGCCCCTTGAGCAGGGCCGACCATCAGAAAGAGGCTGTTCCCAGATCCACCCCCCTATGGCCTGGGGCTCCCCGAGCACGCTTCCCGTGTCTTCCGGACACAGTGTCGCCTCCCTATGTAGTGGGGCCCCCGACCCACCACTACCCCCGCTGCGGGCCGGCCCTGACCCCCAAGATGACACGCTGGGCTGCTGGTTGGCGTCTCCCCGTCCGTGTGAAATACGGCCGCGGTGGGGCTGGGAGGTTCTCTAACTCCTAATTTAGACTGCGAGCGAGCTCCTGGGAGGGCAGTGGGCCGAGCCCCCCGCCCCTCCCAGGGCGCCGCCTCCTCGCCGCGTGTCTCAGCTGCCTGCTGGGTGCGGGGCGCGGGGTGGGCTGGGGCAGAGCCCTGGCCCCCTACGGCGGCTAGCCCCGGTCACTTCCCATGGCCAGCGGGGCACAGCCCCTGTGCGGCGGGCAGCTGGGGTTGTGCACAGGCCAGGGCAGGGCTTCCTGGGGCGGGGCCGGCGGCTCTGGCGCCCTGAGGAACCCGGTGGGCTTTGCGGTGAAAGAGTGGGGTGGTGGGGGAGGGGAGCCTGCTCCGGGCCTGACAGCTCCGCCGGGGATCACCGCCGTCCTCCAGACTCAGAAGATGGATCTCCCAACCGGCTCCAGCCGGTGTGGGCTTGGGCTTCTTGCCAGTTGCCATGCCAACGGAGGGTGTTCCCCCCTCCCCACCCCTGCTGCACAGGGAGGGTCCCGGGCAGGGGCGGGGTCTCCTGCAGTGCCTGGCCTTCTGGGGGGCTGCCGCTGCCACTGCCCCTCCCTGTATGTGGTCTGCCCTCATCCTGGGGCCCCCTGGACACACCCCCACCACTCTCCCCAACCCTCCTTGGCCTGATGCCTCCTGTGGTTGTGAAAGAGGTGGGGGTTGCCTTCATCCCCGGGGGCCAGGCTGGGGCTCTCCCCTTCTGGAAGCTTCCACAGCCCCCACCTGGCACACAGTGTGATCCCGTGGGGCCACGCCCCTCTTTGCCCCCACTGGCAGCAGTGCCCACGTGTGGGTGCTGGGCGTGGCGGGGGATCCGGGTGCCACCGGGTGTCAGGAAAGGGCACTTCCGTCCGAGAGGGCGTGATGCTGGCTCCTCCCACCTGGCTGACCGCAGGTCTCCTGTGTGGCCTGTGGCTGCAGGTAGCAGGTGCCGTTCCTGGCCTCAGCCGGTAGCTCACGGGGTGGGGGGAGCAGAATCCCAGGGGCGTCACCTCGGTCGTCCTGTGTCCTGTGTCGAGGACACCGAGCAGGCAGAGACCGTGGCCTGTGACGGCCCCTGCCTTTGCCAGGCCCCCCAGCCCCCTCCGTCCTCGGGGCTGTGGGGGCATCTGGAGGGGTCCCCCAGGTCGCACGCCCCACGTGGGGAGCCCTGAGATGGGGCACAGCAGGCAACGGGAGCCCATGTTCCACGCCGCTCCGGCTCCTGACGGCGGCTCCGGGATTCCCTAATTAAGCCATGGATTGTGAAAGCTGCCGGCTTCCTGCAGCCACTGGGCAGAGATGCCCCCCCCCCAAGTCTGGCAGGCGTCCTGCATGGCCGGAACCCCCTCCCCCGTTTGGCCCTGGGGGGCTGCAGGCAGGGGCTGCTGGTGCCCCAGTGGGCGGTGGGGCTAGGAAACCCCCTGGCTTTGTCCCCAAGGGGTCTGTGCCAGGTGTCGGGCATGGAGCTCCAGGGCCACGACACCCCCTGGGCGCGGGGCGTGGTGGGGCTTGTCCAGGGGGACGGTGCTGGTGGCTGGCAGAGCCCCGTGGCAGCAGTGGGGGGTCCTGAGCATGTGTTCCAGGCGCGGGGTCTCAGGACCCTGCTGTGGCGCTGGGCGGTCGCTGTGTGCGGTCCCACGTTGGGGGGGCGGCTCCGGTGCCCCTCACAGCGCCCTGCTGAGCAGTGTGTGCAGAGGGGAGAGGGCTCCCTCCGTCCGGGTGCCGGCTGCCGCGGCTGGCGTTGAAGCCCACGGTGCACCCCTGCTCAGTCGGCTTTGTGCTGCCTCCTCCTGGGGGTGTCCTGCCCTCCAGCTCTGCTTCCAGATCAGGAGTCTGGAGCCCCCTGGGGGGGCCAGAACCAGAAGGCCCCGTGGGAGCCCCAGCAGCACCCTGCCTTAAAGCCAGATGTAAATTTAGCCTGGGGGCTCCTCCTCGGGAGGGGCAGGGCACCGAGCCCACCAGCTGCTGGGGGGCTGCGTGTGAGGGGGCGGACGCTGGGCCGGGGCCAGGCTGGGAGGAGGGGCGGCTGGCACCTTCTGGAATAAGTGGGCTGGGCGGGGTGGGGCAGGACGGTGTTGGTCTAAGTGACTCAGTTCATGGGAGCCTTCCCCTTCCTGCCCACTTCCAAGAATCGCCACGCCAGGATCGATGCCGCCAGCGGCTGGCGGAGAGCCAGCGTGGGGGTCGCACCCCCGCCCGGAGCCCAGGTTGGCGGGCAGGCACGCGCCCCTCCCCCTGCCTGGCCTGGCCACCGGCTCTGTGATGGACCGTGGGGCCACGGGGGACCACGAGGCTGGCTGGGTGGCCAGTGCTGGTGTGACACGTGGGAGGGAACCCGGCACAAACCCAGCAGGCCCCTTGGTGCTGACGGGGCAGGGTGGGCCTGGGTCCCCTTCCCCTGCCTCAGCTGCCTCCATCCGGACGAGTCTGGCTCACCCTCCGCCGCCCCCGGCAGCGGGGCTCCCTGAGTGCTGAGGGTGGCTGGGTGCAGAACCCGGGCCTGCGTCCCCAGCCCAGCAGCCTGGACGTTAGCCGACTGCCCGTGCCCCCTGGCCTGGGGACGTGCTGGTGCCCTCTGGCTGGGCATCTCCTTGGGCCCCCTGCCTCGTCTGTTGCTGTGAGGTCGGCTCAGCCCCTCTGTCTGCCACCTTGACCCCTTTTGCAGGCGTTTGTGGGGGGCCCTTATCTCAGTCATCTCCCTTCAAGGTGGGGTTCAGCCCATACTGGGGCTGGACGGGGGTCGGGGTCGTTGGCGGGGAGGCGGTGCCTGTGGAGCCGGCTTCCGGGGAGGCTGGGTGCGCGTGCTCCCCTAAGTGGAGGTTCAGGGCGGGGGCTTGGTGGGGGCTGGGGTCGGATGAGGTCATGGGGTGGGGCCTGGTGGGCAGGGTTAGTGCCCTCACAGGCTTGCTGTGAGACCCTCGTCCTGGGGCAGCCCCTGGCCGGGCACCCCTGTCCCCTGCCTAGGATCCCTCTATGTGGGACAGGCAGCCTCGGGCACCCCACCCCCACATCTGCGAGGAGGGGTCGCAGCCCTGTACCGGGGGGGGGGTGTCTCTGAGCATGTGGCGGCCACGGTGCGTGAGCGTGAGAGCGGGGGCTGGGCCGGGCAGCTGCCTTGGTGTCCAGACTCGGCCGTCTGTGTAAACACATCACCGTGGCCACTGGTGCGGCTGGCAGAGGGCGGCACAGTGCAGGCTGTGGGGCCCAGAGGGTGGTACTGGGCCTGGGGCACCCTCCACTCACCCCTGGGTCTGTGAGGCGGGCCCCCCCAGGCCCAGCTGAGCCCCCCTTCCAGCTCAGGTCTCAGAGGGGCTGGGGCCCTGCAGTGGGCAGGAGGCCCAGAGCACCTGGCCTCTCCCTCCTGGCACCCTGCTTCCCTCCCGGGGGGCGGTCCTGGCGGGTTGGGGGCCCAGGGTCTCTGTGAGCTGCAGCGTGGCCACTGCCCTGCCCCCAGCGGCCCCGACCTCGGGCAGCACACAGGCAGGGCTCCCGCCTGGCCGGCCAGCAGGAACGTCTGGTTCTCACCGTGGCCAACCGCCCTGCAGTGGCTCGCGACTCTCGTTCCTGCCTCGCACTGCCCGAGAGGGAGGTGGAGACCAGCGTCTCGGGCCGCGGCCATGTCACCAGCTCCTCCCTGGCGCCTGTGCCATCTGGAAGTTTCTGGACATGCACGCCGAGCAGGGGCCTCCCCTCTGCCAGGCAACCTGCCCCGGCCGCCTCAGGGCAGTGAGCAGTGAGGGGGTGTGGTCCCGGACTGTGGGGTGCCTGGACCTGGAGGGGCCCCTGTGCACTGCTCTCAGCCTGCCCTGCGCCCTTGTGTGTGTGGGGGGGGGTGTTGCTTTTTCTGTTGTCTGCTCGGGCCAATGGGGATGGGTCTGTTGGCTCAGTCCCTCTGCCCCTGAGGGACTGGCTGACCTGGTCCTGGGGCTGGGGGTCCCTGGGCAGGAGGGGGCTCATCCCCCTGCCACAGACCCAAGGCTCCTGTCTGTTAGCACTGGTGGGATGGCAGGGTCTCCCAGGCAGGGGCCGGGGTCAAGGCCCTGGGTGCACCTGCTTTGGGCTCCCTGCATGGTGCGTGTCCCAAGCGTGAGCTGGGTGTTCACAGTGAGCCGTGTGCAGAGGGAGAGGGTTGCAAGGGTCCCACCCATAGGGGACAGCAGGGGGAGCTGGTGCCCCCAGGGGCTCCCTTTCTCGAGGTGAGCAAAGGGCGTCCTGGGGCCTGGGCGGGCTCGCTGCTGGTGGCACAGGCAGCTCGGGAGCGGGGAGCAGGCAGGCGCCTCATGGCTCGTGCTGGGTGCCGCCCAGCCCTGCTGCAGACTAGTTAGACGGGACCCTGAGTGCCGAGGGCCTGCGCCGGGACGTGGCGGGGAGGGCCTGGAGAGAGGCTCCCTGCTGACCCCGTGGGGAGTGGGATGGCGGGGCAGGTGCAGGACAAGTGGGGCCTGGCCAGGGTGGGCTGGACCACGTGAGTAGGCCTCTCTCGGGGCGACCCAGGTCCCATGGGACACCCCCTCCTCCGGGCTCCCTGGCCAGTGTGGCCCCACGTCTGGCTGGAGGGGGGTGCTGTGGGGGCTGTGTCCAGGAGGTCACCCCGGTCCTCTTGTGGAAAGCGGCCCGGCCTGGCCTGGCCAGCCCTGGGGGCGGGGCTGGCGCGTGGAGCTCCAGGCCGCCGCGCTCCCATGGAAAGAGTCTGCAGTCCCCCAGGGCCGCTAATTTGGGCCTCTGGCAGCTGTGTGGTTATTTCTGGTCCAGAGAATTCCAGCTCCGTGCCGGCCCCCAGGCCTGTCCCCACGGCCAGCTTGCCTTCCCCGGGGTCCCCTCCTGGCTCAGAGCCCTCCGTCCAGGCCTTTCCCTTCCAGAACCGCCTCGCGGGGGACCCAGACGGCCGGGGTGTGGCCGAGGCGGAGGCCCCGCTCCTGGGGGCAGGTCCCCACGCTTGCCTGCACCCTGGTGGGCCGGGCAGTGGGGGTCTGGAGACGGGCAGGGAGAGACCCCCGGTTCCGGCTGGCTTTGCCGCACGCTCCACCGAGCGGTCAGTGGGGCCTGGGTGAGGCTTCTGTAGGGTGGGAGGACAGCAGGAGTGGGACCCGGTGCCCGCCCCGAGCTGTGCACGCACAAGGTGACCAGCGCCAGCTCAGCCATGTGCAGGGTCGAGGGCTGGAGGCGGGAGCTCGGGCCACGTGGTGTCTGGTCCTGTTCGTCACAGCCCTATTCTCACGGCGGTGAAGTGGGTGTGTGCTTCACGTACCCGGCACGTGTGGCATGTGCACAGCCCTCGTCACACGTGTGCACGCGGACACAGGCCCCTCAGGTGCTCTGACCTGGCTGGAGCTGAGGGGCCACCTGCCCTGCCCGGCCGGACGCCCCCGCCAGGACGCAAGCACTGGCCTCGCAGACTGGCTTGGTGGTTGGGTGTGGGCAGGCAGGGTGCCTGCACCCATCCACTGTGACTCTGGCTGGTGCAGGGAGCCAGCGTCCAGCATGGGCGACGGTGAGGAAGCAGCTGGGGAGGCAAGGGAGGCGCCCGGGCTCTCGCCCTCCAGGCCTCTGGCCCCGGGGAGCAGCGGAGGAGGGGCAGGCATTCCGGGATGTTCCAGCAGCTGAGCTGCGCTCTCACGAGTAGTGCTGTGTCCCTGGGTGGGCCAGGGCTGGCCACAGTGGGAGTGGGCTCCCAGCATCCCCGACCCCGGGGGGAGCCACGCTCCCAGGGCCAGCCCCCGCCTCGCGACCCCGCGGGTGCAGCCGGAGAACAAACAGCGCCATGTATGGCCGTCTCGCCTCCTTCCCCGCCCAGGCAGGCCGAGCCCAGCGTGAGTCACGCAGGCCCGGGTCACGTTCCCCGGCTGGCCGAGAGGGGAAGAGGGTTCCCGGTGTCCTGGTCTGGCGGAGCAGCGGGGGAGGCTGGACAGGCTGGGGTCCCTGGGCGGATGCAGTGCCCCCGCAGTCTTGGTCCCTGCCTGTCACGGGGCCCAAGCGGGGGGCACTGCCAGGGTCTTCTGCGCGTGGGGCCCAGCGGGGCAGCCAATGGGGCTCAGGGACTTCAGGGCCTGCCCCACGTGTGGGGTGGGCCATTTCTGGAACCTCCGGAAGAGGGCGGATGGGGCTGCCCCAGCCCAGGCAGTTGCTGTGGAGTCAGGTGCAGGGAGCAGGGGCTCCTAGTAACTGTGGAAGCCGAACACTTCCGATGTCGATCCTGCCAGCAGCCAGTCCCGTGCGTGCTCCCCTCTCCCCAGCACAATGGGATCCCCGGGACCCTACCCTTTAAGACCCCCAGTGGCTCCTAGGCTGCTGCAGCCCAGCAGTGAGGCGTGGAGCGAGACCAGAGACCCTCACCTGTCAGCTGCTTGTCGTCACGGAGACAGCGTGAGCGCATCCCGAGGCTGGTGACGCCCCCCCCGACAGGTGGCTCTGCAGGACACCGCCCTGCCCTGTGTTGGGTGGGCTTTGCACCTTCTCATGCAGCTAGGGGTCTAGGGCCGGCTTCTCCCAGGCCAGAGGTCAAGGTCTTGGGCACCGTTCGGGCAGCAGGATCGGCTCAGCCCCCAGGAGGCGCTGGCCAGGCCACAACTGTGGGGCCCGTGCTGCAGAGATGTCTGGGCCAGCCCTGGGGCTCCCTGCCCGGTGCACCCCCCGGCTCTGCCTCCTGCTGCCCTGTGCCCTCCATCTCTGCAGCCGGCTGAGTCCCTGCTCAGCAGCCTGGGGGGTTGGTCACCCACCTCACAGCCCTGTGTGTGCCCCCCACCCCCTCCCGGCTCTGCCTGTCCCTGAGCGGACACTGTTGGACACCCAGCGACGGCCCAGCGGAGCTCCCACAGTGGTGGGCGCTCCTGTGGTCACCTGTGCAGGTCCAGGCCTGCCAGGTGCTGGCGGGGGGCTGCAGGAGTTCCTGGGGGGTGCAGGGAGCAGCAGGGCTGAGGGCTCAGGCCGCAGGGCGCCGTGCTTGAGCTGCCCAGGGGCCACGGCGGGACTTGGAGCAGGAGGACGCCCCGCCAGCTCTGCACTTCAGAGGTGGATGCGGGGGGGCTGTGTGAGACCTCGGCCCGGAGCGGGTGGGCTAGGCACGGCCGGGGCGAGCAGGGGACCTCGGCCCGGAGCGGGTGGGCTAGGCACGGCCGGGGCGAGCAGGGGACCTCGGCCCCGAGCGGGTGGGCTAGGCACGGCCGGGGCGAGCAGGGGACCTCGGCCCCGAGCGAGTGGGCTAGACACGGCCGGGGCGAGCAGGGGACCTCGGCCCCGAGCGAGTGGGCTAGACACGGCCGGGACGAGCAGGGGACCTCAGCCCCGAGCGGGTGGGCTAGACACGGCCGGGTCGAGCAGGGGATCTCGGCCCCGAGCGGGTGGGCTAGGCACGGCCGGGGCGAGCAGGGGACCTCGGCCCCGAGCGGGTGGGCTGGGCTAGGCACGGCCGGGGCGAGCAGGGGACCTCGGCCCCGAGCGGGTGGGCTGGGCTAGGCACGGCCGGGGCGAGCAGGGGACCTCGGCCCCGAGCGGGTGGGCTAGGCACGGCCAGGGCGAGCAGGGGACCTCGGCCCCGAGCGGGTGGGCTAGGCACGGCCGGGGCGAGCAGGGCCAGCGAGCTTCGCGGGTGGGCACGGGCCCCTGTGTGGTGCCCAGGGCTAAGCTCAGACGGCCTTGGCACGGGCGTGTGCTCCATGACGCGGCGTGTGTGGCCCCAGTCTGGCCCTGCCACCGCATGGCCAGCCTGCATTAGCAATTCTCTTCAGTCGGGTCCTTACCAAGGGTGCTCGTAGGGAGATGCCCTCGGCCACCTGGGCAGGTGAACCTGCCACGCCTCTCTGTGCTGGTGCTGTGGGGCCCCAGGCGGCAGGTGGGGTCCATGAAGGCCCCCACAACCCCTGCCCGGAGTCCAGGCTGCCCTGGGCTCTCCCAGGGCCTGAGGCCCTGCTGGCTTTGGGTGTCACTCACAGGGAGGGGGCAGAAGTGAGGACCCCTGGAGCCTAGGACCATCCCGTGGGACCCGGGAGAGTGAGGTGGGCTCGGGGCCAGGGTTCGCGGGGCTGCCAGCTGGGGGGGTGTGAGCGGCATCGTCTTCAGCCCCTTTGGTCTTGGGTCCGAAGACAGCCGTGCCCCTCTGCTGAGGTTCCAGGTGACAGCTGCCCTGAGCATGCCCAGGTGTGCCAGGGTGGGGCCCACGTGGGTCAGCAGGTGCAGGGGTGCCCCTGCGCCCACCAGGGGCGGGCTCCTCCTCAGCACCCCCCACACAGAGTGTGGAAGGTCCTGAAAGTGGGGAGAAGCTCATAGGTGGTGAGCAGTGCTGTGCAGCCACCTCCTCCTCCTGGTTCTGGAACATTCCATCTCCCTGGGGGAAATGGGCTGGGGACACACGGACCCGCCCCCGCAGCCCGCGCCTGCCTGGAGTCTGGGGCCTCCTGGCGGTGCGTCCTGTGGCGGTCCCCAGGCGGGTGGCACCGTGGTGGTCCCTGCGCGTCTGCTCGTGGGCATTCCGCCTCCAGCTGCCACCCGTCCGCGTCCTGCACCTGCTCCCTGTGTCACCTGCCCCAGTGACCATGCAGCTCACGTGAGAGCCGCAGCTGCAGCTGAGCCATCCGCATGGACCCTGTCCCCTCCGTGTCCAGCACCTGGTGTCCCAGGTGCTGCTGGACTTGCACAGCTCGCTTCCGGGCCAGGTGGGGAGCTGAGCCCCTGCCGGTGGGGCTGCCCGTGCTCCACGTGGTGGCGCCGTGGGGTCCTCAGGGGTGGTCTGGGGGCCCGGGCCCTGGCTAGGGTCTGAGAGCCTCGTCCCTGGTGCTGCGGTCCACTCTGACCACTGTGGAGAGGGCGGGGCACGGCTCCCTCCCCCGTCAGTCTGGGGTGGAGCTGAGGCTGGGCTGGGGCCCCGGTGCCCTGTCTGCCCGTGTGTGATGCCTGACCTGTGGCAGGGTCAGTGAGCGAGGGGGGCGGGGCTCAGCCCTGTGGGCTGCGGGTCCCACCTGCGTGAGTCCTCTCAGGCCTGGAGGAGGAAAGTGGGGTTAAATTTGGCTTTTGCAGGTTTGTTTATTTATTTACAGATGGGGGGAGGGTGAGCAGAAACTGCCATCCACTGGTTCACTCCCCGAATGGCCACAATGGCCAGGGCAGGGCCAGGCAGGAGCCAGGAGCTTCTTCCAGGCCTCCCACATGGGTGCAGGGGCCCAAGCACCTGGGCCATCGTCCACTGCTTTCCCAGGTGCATTAGCAGGGAGCTGGGTCAGAAGAGCAGCTGGGACTCGAACCAGCGCCCATATGGGATGCTGCTGCTGTAGGTTGCAACTTAACCCACTGAGCCCCAGCACAGGGCCGGGGGGGAAGCATTGCTACGGCTGCTGTACGTGGGGGTGGGGGGGTGAGGTTCCGAAGGGGGAGGAGCAGCACGGGGCCGGGCCTTGTCCCCGGCTGGAGCTCGGGGACACTGAGCCTTCAGGCAGCGGGTCCAGGGCCACCCTTCGGGCTGCACTGCCCTGGCTGCCCAGGCCTCTCTGAGGGCCTTGTCCTGCCCCGGGAGCCCCGGGCACTGCAGAGGGGAGTCTCGCAGCCTCAGGGACACAGCAGGCCCGGCCCAGGGTCTGGCGCATCCTCAATGTGGAGGAGACAGTGGCCACCCTGGACCCCCAGTCCTCCAGGGGAGCGGCCCTGGCTAGAGCCATCTCTGGCAAGCGGGGCTCTGGGCAATCAGCACCCAGCCGCATGCGGCTCCCAATCCCCCTGGGACGGTATGACAGATTTCCAGGCGAGCTGCTGGCCGTGGGGCCACCCCTAAGAGCCTGCTGTGCCTCCCTGCCCCAGCCCTGGGCACCCAGCCCTGGGCACCCTGGGACAGCCCCTGCTGGGCCGGCCACTTCAGCACCGTGGACAGCGGCCGCCACAGCCCCTTCGCCCTGGCCCTTGGGGGCAGCTTTGGGGCGTTTCTGGGGGGCGTCCCACCCTCAGCTGCAGCCTAGGAGGCCTGAGGTGCTTCCTGCCCCGGGAGCCTGGGGTCCTGGCGGAGATGGCCCTCGCCCCAGAGCAGCTGAAGTGCCGATGCCCCAAAGCTGCCAGGGCACGGAGAAGGCCCTGCTCCCAGGCTCCTGGGAGGCCCAAGCACAGAGCCGAGGGCGGGCCACTCCCAGGAGTGTGGGACCGCTGCGTGGCGCTGTGGGGGGTGGGGGGTCTCCAGCCCCAGGACCCTCCCCTGTGTCCCTGTGGCCTTGTTGTGTAGATGGGGTGGGGCAGCCGAGCCCAGGTCCAGGGGCCTGGGGGGCCCCTGTGGGAGAGGCCACATCCCTCAGTGCTGCCCTGGCCTGTGCCCCCCCCCCCCCGAGCCTCGGCAGCCTGCAGTGGAAATTGATTCTAATTTGTAGATGTTGGTTCACAATCCAGAGGAATTTTAATTAAAACCCAGAAAATCCATGTGTGTGATTAAGCTTCCGGAAGCAACCGGGCTGTGCGTGCCGCGGCAGATGGCACCGCTGTCCTCAGCTGCCCGGGGACGGCAGGACCCCAGGGTGGCCTCACTCGTGTGGGCAGGGGACGTGGGACCTTCTTCCTCCGGCCTCGAGTCCTGTCCAGCGGGCAAGGGGAGCGCCTTGGCAGGCTCGACCTGGACGTGCCCACGCGAGCCAGAGCCTCTGCAGCAGGGGTGGCTCTGCCGTGACCCCCTGCTGGCCGCGAGCGTCCTCTGGATGTGCCCACGCGAGCCAGAGCCCCCTGCCGTGACCCCCTGCTGGCCGCGAGCGTCCTCTGGACGTCTGAACGTGCCCCGGCTAGCCAGAGCCCCCTGCCGTGACCCCCTGCTGGCCGCGAGCGTGCTCTGGACGTGCCCCGGCTAGCCGGAGCCCCCTGCCGTGACCCCCTGCTGGCCGCGAGCGTGCTCTGGACGTGCCCCGGCTAGCCGGAGCCCCCTGCCGTGACCCCCTGCTGGCCGCGAGCGTGCTCTGGACGTGCCCCGGCTAGCCGGAGCCCCCTGCCGTGACCCCCTGCTGGCCGCGAGCGTGCTCTGGACGTGCCCCGGCTAGCCAGAGCCCCCTGCCGTGACCCCCTGCTGGCCGCGAGCGTCCTCTGGACGCCGAAGGCCGTAGCAGGAGGCCCGAGCCTGTTCTTGGCCCCTGACTGAGAGGCGTGTTGCCATGATGCTCGGCACCGCTGTGGGCTAGGGGCCTGGTGCTGTCTGGGATGGGCAAGCTGTGGGGGTCTCTGGAGGGAGGGGGCATGTGAGGGTACCCCAGCCCCTCCCTCAGGCCTGATGGACTAGGGACGCTCACCACTGAGCCCCCACATCTGACAGCAGCCCCAGCCCCCCATTTCATCCTGCCACCCTGGCAGAGCCTTGGGCCCCAGTGCCCCACGTGGCTGTGGGCTGCCCCAGGAACCGCCCTCCGAGGGGTGGGGCCTCAGGCAGCAAGGCTCACGACTGCCCAGAGCCTGTGTCTGCTGCCCGGTCGCCGCCCCGGCAGTGTCCAGGGGCAGGGCTCAGGCCAGGGCCGACTGCTGTGGCCGTTTGCTGAATGCTGACCTCTTGTGGAGGAAGGTCACCCCACCCCCTCCGCTGACTTCCCGTGGGCTCGGGCAGGCTGTGGGGAGCTCGTGGAAGCCCACCCCACCCCTGCGTGCAGATGGCCAGGCCCTGGGACTCGACACAGGTGGTGGGCAGGGACCTGGCCCTCCAGTCCAGGCACCCAGGACCTCAGCGTGCCTGCCCCCTTGAGCAGGGCTCTGCACCCGTCTGATGGGTGGCCGGGGTGCCACCTGGTGGCCGGCTCGGAGCACAGCGCCGTCCTGGGCTCAGAGGCAGTGCCGCCCCCAGGCTGGACACTGTGAGGAGGGTTTACCTGGTGGGCGGGGGCCGGAGCGGGAGGGCCGGGGGTGCCACCTGGTGGCCAGCTCGGAGCACAGCGCCGCCCCCAGGCTGGACATGGTGAGGAGGGCTCACCTGGTGGGCGGGGTCCTGGGGGGATGGCCGGGGTGCCACCGCCCATGTGGCCCTTAACCCTGTACACATGGTTCGAGCATGTCAGCATGGCGGTCATCCTGCTCAACTGCGTGACCCTGGGCATGTTTCGGCCGTGCGAGGACGTCGACTGCCGCTCGGAGCGCTGCCGCATCCTGGAGGTGGGCTGGGGCCCGGGGGGGCGGGCGCGGTGCCCGGCTCCCCATCTGACCCGTGCCCCCGCCAGGCCTTCGACGACTTCATCTTTGCCTTCTTCGCGGTGGAGATGGCCGTCAAGATGGTGGCCCTGGGGCTGTTTGGGCAGAAGTGCTACCTGGGCGACACCTGGAACCGTCTGGACTTCTTCATCGTCATGGCGGGGTACGGCCCCCGGGGAGTGGGGGCTCGGGGACCTGGCCCTCGGCGGGCACAGCACCCCCACCGCTGACCCCTGCCCTCCCCCAGCATGATGGAATACTCACTGGACGGACACAACGTGAGCCTCTCGGCCATCCGCACCGTGCGCGTGCTGCGGCCCCTCCGTGCCATCAACCGCGTGCCCAGTGAGTAACACTACCCAGAATGCCCGGATATGCAGGAGCTCGGGGTGGAGGTGCACAGGGCCAGCCGCTGCCCCTGGCCACAGAGCTGAGCGCCCATGGTCCTGCTGCCACACTGCTGAGTGACCGGGACCACTCTGGGCCTTGGGCTGACCATGGTCTGGAGCGGGCGGCCCTGTGCTGGGCACGTCCCAGCGTGGCCTGAGTGGTGGAGGGGCAGCCTCTGGTGTGACTGGGCGCCCCAGGGGCCCTGCAGGACCCTCTCCCCTCCCAGGGTGGGTGGCTCAGGACCAGCCCTGGCAGCTCAGGGAGCAGAGGCCGGGGGGGAGGGCAAGCTCAGCCAGTGTCTGCGGGCGCTGGGTGCTGTGTGGGGCTCAGGAGACCCCTGGGTGCCGCCATGTGGCCCAGGGGGAGAGCAGCTGTCAGGGAGACCCTGGCCGTCCACCTGCAGCCCTGGTTGGGGTTCAGTGCTGCTGCATCATCTGGGTGGGGAGAAGAGGGCACGGGGAGACTCAAGGCCACGTACAGGTGTGGCTGTGGCTGCATGTACAGCCAGGCTGCACGGTTTCCCTGGACGGCTGTCAGCACAGCACAGCACCGGGATGCCCGGTGGCTCCGCCCCCATCCCACCATGTGCTTCCTCCACAGCGCCCAGTAATACGGCCCGCAGCAGCCACCCCCTGGAGTGTTGGGCATTGAGCTGTCAAGGTCCCCCTCGTCCTCTGTGCCGCAGCCACCCCGAGTGCTGTTCCTTAGGGCCTCACACCCCCGCCGGCCCCTGCCCTGGCCCATGTGGACCAGCCCGTGGTCAGGCAGCCCCTGGCACCCAGGAACAAGGCTCAGAGCGCTTCTCACTGCCCCCTGCCGGCCGCGGCCCAACACGCAGATGTCCCCGACCCGGGACTGCAGGCTCCGGGCTGTGCCCAGGAGACGCCTAGTGGTCAGGCCCTCGTAGCCAGCACCTGTGGCTGCCAGCTCCAGGCCCCAGCCCTCCCGCAGGAGCACGGACCCGGAGCCAGGGCGCAGGGGCTTGTGGCCTGGCCTGGCGCTGACCAGCGGCACCGCCCACAGGCATGCGCATCCTGGTCACGCTGCTGCTGGACACACTGCCCATGCTCGGCAACGTGCTGCTGCTCTGCTTCTTCGTCTTCTTCATCTTCGGCATCGTCGGCGTCCAGCTCTGGGCCGGCCTGCTGCGCAACCGCTGCTTCCTGGACAGCGCGTTCGTGCGGTGAGCACCCCGTCCCTGGCCGCGCCTGGCCGTGCCCCCATGTAGGCTCCACCCCAGGCCCCGGCCAAACCACACCTGCTGGCTGTGCCCCCATGTAGGCTCCACCCAGGCCCCACCCAGGCCACACCTGCAGGCCCCGCCCCTGGCCCTGCCCCCATGTAGGCTCCACCCCAGGCCACACCTACAGGCCCCGCCCTGGCCCTGCCCCCATGTAGGCTCCACCCAGGCCACGCCCAGGCCACATCTGCAGGCCCCGCCCCCACCCACCCTTCCTGGAATGCTGGTCTCGGGGGAGGTGGCTGGGCAGGGCTGGGAGCTGGGACTTGCCCACTCCGCCAGTGCCCAGCTGACCACCGGGCCACGGCGTGCTGGGGGGCGCTCACCGGTGTGCGACTCGGAAGGCCCAGGGTAGCGGGTGCCAGGCCCCAGCTGCAGGGGAGGGCCACAGGGTGCGTCCCTGTCTGCAGTCCAGGAGGCCTGCCTGGAGGCGGGGCTGGGCTTGTTCCCTGCCCCTGCTGAGCCACAGCCGCGCCGGGTGCTCCTGCTGCCCGGGGCCCCCTCCCTGGGAACCCTCGTGTCCTGAGCGTGGGTCTCAGCTGGAGGGCGGGAGCAGCCCGGTGACCGCGGGATCGGAGGTCTCGGGGCAGCGCCGCGCGGCCCCCGGCGCCAACCCTGCCGCCCCCCAGGAACAACAACCTGAGCTTCCTGCGGCCGTACTACCAGACGGAGGAGGGCGAGGAGAACCCGTTCATCTGCTCCTCCCGCCGCGACAACGGCATGCGGCGCTGCTCGCACATCCCCGGGCGTCGCGAGCTGCGCGTGCCCTGCACGCTGGGCTGGGAGGCCTACGGGACGCCGCAGGCTGAGGCCGCGGGCGCCGGCCGCAACGCCTGCATCAACTGGAACCAGTACTACAACGTGTGCCGCTCGGGCGACGCCAACCCGCACAACGGCGCCATCAACTTCGACAACATCGGCTACGCCTGGATCGCCATCTTCCAGGTGGGCGCCGGGGCCGGGGCGGGGCGGGGCGGGGCGTGGTGGAGCTGGGCGTCCAGCGGCTCCGTCCGCAGGTCATCACGCTGGAGGGCTGGGTGGACATCATGTACTACGTCATGGACGCACACTCCTTCTACAACTTCATCTACTTCATCCTGCTCATCGTCGTGAGTGCCGGGGACCAGGGGCGGGCAGGCCATCTCCCAGCCACAGGCAGCTTGGGTCAGCTACGTGGCCACCTGTGGGGTCCCCCGGGGACAGGGACCGCTGCACAAGCGGAGTGGGCAGGGCTTGCTGAGAGGATCCTCCACTGGGGGGCGGGGTCAGCATGGCCGCAGCCTCGCCCCCAAGGGTGGCAGGAGAGACTGGGTGGCTGTGTGCCGCCCCCGCGGCCTCTGCCGCGTCCAGGGGTGCTGGGCTCACCGCCCGCGCCCGCAGGTGGGCTCCTTCTTCATGATCAACCTGTGCCTGGTGGTGATCGCCACGCAGTTCTCGGAGACCAAGCAGCGGGAGAACCAGCTCATGCGGGAGCAGCGCGCCCGCTACCTGTCCAACGACAGCACGCTGGCCAGCTTCTCGGAGCCCGGCAGCTGCTACGAGGAGCTGCTCAGGTACCTGGGCCACATGTGCCGCAAGGCCAGGCGCCGCGGCCTGCGCCTCTACGCACGCTGGCAGAGCCGCCGGCAGCAGCAGGCGGAGCCGGGCGCCCCGGCGGGCAGGCGTGCGGCCTCCGTGCACCACCTGGTGTACCACCACCACCACCACCACCACCACCACTACCACTTCAGCCACGGCAGCCCCCGCCGGCCGGGCCCCGAGCCGGGCGCCGGCGACACCAGGCTGCTCCGGGCGGGCTCAC